>APFE030339466.1:116174-130181 GCA_000404065.3 Pinus taeda
TTTTAACATATATTAAATTACAACATCCATTTTTACTCTTGATCCACCAAGCCCCGAGAGGATCAAATATTTTTTCACTCTTTGCTAGTTTGCATATCACGATATTTGATCCCTCTCGGGGCTTAGTAGATCCAAAGTAAAGATGGATCTATGCTGGTTTAATTCCCCATTTTAAAGAGGCTACATTCCACGTGAATACCATGGGTCAATACCATGTGCCATTTTTATTTTTATTAATACTAATATTAGGGTTAATAATGTTTTTTTGCATGGTATTAATAATAATCTAGCCCATGGTATTTGTCCCACAGGTTTCACCTAAATATAACGCATTTTTTGAGTGCTCATAAATATAAGGTGACTTATGGAGTAAATATAAAATGTTTTATTTGTTTACCATACCTCTCGTTTATTTATATTTTTATTAATTTACCATACCTCTTATACAAATATGGTATTTGGCCCATAGGATTCACTTAAATAAAACCTCTTTTTTGAGCCTTCATAAATAGAACAAGGGTTATGGACTAAATATAAAAAGAGGTTTTATTTATTTACGGAGTAGTCTAACGAGGCGGAGGAATTGTCCGGTTTCCGGTGCCACCCGGAAAAAACTCCGGCTCCGGCCACTGGATAATTCCTCCGCCCTCCGCCACCCTACGCAAGCTCCGCCCAGCTCCGCCACCGCGAGCTCCACCCCCCTATGTGAGCTCCGCCACCGCCAGCTCTGCCACCGCCCGCATTAACTGCATCTGACAGGAGGATCGACTTATCGCTGTTTGCCGCCATGAGTTAATTCCGAAATTTCAATTCGAATTCCAGTCTTTCGCGGGCTGCTCCTGACTAATTCGACCTGGCACTTCGCAGATCCCTCCCCTGCAGGTCACCAGAACACTCCGAAAACTCACAGAATGGGTTGACTCGCACCTGTAGCTCCCCTGCACATTGGAAAAACTCACTCCGACGCTCTGCAGCTCACCACCTGCACCAGCCAGGCGAAAACCAGGCACGTTCAACACGTCGAACCCATGAATGGTGCATGAGTCGTGGTTTCAAGGTAGCATTTGGTATCACCGAGCATTTATTTATTCATTCAAACCCTATGTCATTTTAATCATAAATAATTAAGCAAATAAACCAAGTCCCTATATTCTGAAACAAAAAGAGACTCGCGATGAACCCATGAACGGTGCATGAGTCGTGGTTTCAAGGTAGCAAGATTTGTAAATTTATAAATCAATAATACCTAAAACGTCTATGCTTGACACATAGATCTGCAATTTATTTTCTGCTCAAGTGTGTTAGGTCTATGCAATAGTGTTTATTAAATGCACTCATCCTTTACATTACTTCACGAATAGTTTGATTCTGATGCATTGAAAAATGTCCTGCTATGTATAGCATAATCCTTCATTTACCATGGTGTTACCTTTTGCCACATAGGCAGTCTAATTTTCGCTGACACTCTCCAGGGTTGATCTATTCATAGCAGTGTAAGTATAGTTGATCTAACATATAGAAATTATTAAACATCATAATGAGACTTGGAAAAACTTGACACGTGAAACATTGATCAAATCATTCAAAGTTTAAATGGAGTATCGCTCCTATATAGGAATCATAAGTTCAAGTTAAAAATCAGTTTCAATTTGCAAGATGATCTTGAATAATTGGTAAATCACAACTGGAAATTGATTTGTACATAAAGCACAACTCCTAGTACTAGCTTTTGATCAAATGCCACATTTGAGTTTTTCAACCAAATACGAAAAAGAGGCTTCAAGCCATTTACTTACCCTTGATAAGGTTACTGCCAATGGATCAGATGGATTCTGTTACAAACCTGTCAACCTATTAGGAGACAAAAGAATTCAAAATCAATCCTTGAGTGCATGTTACAGGTATGCAGTGGTAGTTAACTGCTAGATACAAACGCTCCTATGGACTCTTCCGGATTTTTTTTTTTATTTTCTTTTGAAATTCTGAAGGCTACTCACCTAGTTCTCTCGGTTGGCTCTTCAAAGTCATTAAATATTTGCTATTTGACATTCAAAGAAGTTGTCTGCTTCCTTGAAGTCAAGGATATCCTAAAGAAACCAAAGGTGTGCAGGACAAGCATGAACACCGTGCCTTTCATAAAAGCATTTTTCATGGATAAATTTTTATGTTAATAGTTTTAATAAAAATGTGACTTATATCATCTCCACAGTAAAAAAAATATATTATATAGCTAACACAAGAAGAACTCGTGCGTATTCAACCTAAGACTTGTTGTTCTTACAATGGGTCAGTATTCAAAGCAGAAAATACCAAGCTCACATAACAATTTTGTAACTTATCATTTAATAAATCATCCCTGAAAGCATGCTAAAAAATCAATACTTGATGATCATTCATCATATCAAGAACACCAAAGCAAGCTGAGATGGACAGAAAAGGAAAAGATACAAGCTTTCCATTTATACCTGGTCAAGGAATCCAGGAAAAAAGGAAAAGGAAATATAATTGCACCATGGTGTACTGATTAAATCCGGCCATAAAAGGAAAGAACCTAGAATTATGGCGAGAAAGCATACACCAACACATTCTACATTACATCACTGATAAATAAAGCACAAACAAAATTTTTGGAATTATTTGGGAATTATGTTTTAAATCAAAAATGCCAAGATTTAACTGGAAGGCCCTGGAGACAATTACGGTCAACTTCCCCAAAAGGCATTCCAGATTTATGCCAACTTTGGAGCAATCACTTGATGGGCCAAAAAGTAGCTGAATAATCCCAGTCAATTCTGGCAAGTTATCTTTTGAAAATGCGACCTTGTGCGACATCACAACAATATTGCAACTGCATGCAATGCCACAAGGAGGGCACTTGTAAGTCTGGTCAGCAAATCTTGCTACCTTGAAACCACGACTCATGCACTGTTCATGGGTTCATCGCGAGTCTCTTTTTCTTTCAGAATACAGGGACTTGGTTTATTTGCTTAATTATTTATGATTAAAATGACACAGGGTTTGAATGAATAAATAAATGCTCGGTGATACCAAATGCTACCTTGAAACCACAACTCATGCACCGTTCATCGGTTCAACGTGTTGAACGTGCCTGGTTTTCGCCTGGTTGGTGCAGGTGGTGAGCTACAGAGTGTCGAAGTGAGTTTTTCCATTGTGTTGGTGAGCTACAGGCGCGAGTCAGCCCGTTCTGTGAGTTTTCGGAGTGTTCTGGTGACCTACAGGGGAGGGAGCTGTGAAGTGCCAGGTCGAATTGCTCAAGAGCAGCGCACAAAAAACTAGAATTCGAATTGAAATTTCAGAATTAACTCACTGCGGCAGACAGCGATAAGTCGATCTTCCTATCAGAAGTCGTTAATGCGGGCGGTGGCGGAGCTAGCGGTGGCGGAGCTCGCATAGGGGGACGGAGCTCGCGGTGGCGGAGGTGGGCGGAGCTCGTGTAGGGTGGCGAAGGGCGGAGGAATTGTCCGGTGGCCGGAGCTGGAGGTTTTTCCAGGCGGCACCGGAAACCGGACAATTCCTCCGCCTCGTTAGACTACTCCTTTATTTACCATACGTCTAGTTTATTTATATTTTTATTTATTTACCATACCTTTTGAGTAAGTATAAAAAGACGTTTTATTTATTTACCATACCTCTGCTTTACTTATAATTTTATTTGTTTACACACTTGCATGTATATAAAGTGACTTATGGAGTAAATATAAAAAATGTTTTATTTATTTACCATACCTCTCATTTATTTATATTTTTATTAATTTACCATACCTCTTTTATAAATATGGTATTTGGCCCATAGGATTCACTTAAATAAAACCTATTCTTGAAAATTAAGGGCGAATGGAAGGTTGTAACTCCTAATTTCAAGGGCTAAATTTACCTTTTTTACCCTCTCCCTTAAAATAAGGTGGGCTATTTGAGGTGATTTGTAAAAATGTACTATGATACAAAATATTCCCCACTAAAAATTTAAAACCCCTTAATTTCGCCAAAGGGTGAATATTCACCCTAAAATTTTCCATGGTTAAAACACTGGGTTAAGAGTCGAGCCAAGTACAAAGAAACACAAGCTAAACATTGTCATGTCGACAGTGTTTGAGGCGAGAAGGATTTCAAGTTGTTTAAGTTTCCTTTGATTGATGACCGAGGAGAGAATATGTTTGTTCCTTCAAGGACAGTTTGTTGTTCTGTAAATTTTGGAAAATTGCAACAAGATGGTATCTACAACAACAAGATAGGGCCTCCAGAATCAAGGAAAAGGATCAGTTTTCATGAAAATCTCAAATTGTTGAATTTAGGAAGATTCCAGTGGGTTGAGACTGGAAGGGTGAGGGGGTTGTACCCTCACTAATTGTTCAACAATAAAGAGCTTTGGGGGTCCAAAATCTTCCAGTGGGGAGGAGTGATCCGTTGGATAAAAATATGTTCAAATTTCAAAGTTGTCGGAATGGATTGAAACCTAAACCACCGTGTATATCTCATCATTCTAAATCTAGTGCAACTTGTTTTAGGGAAAACAAATGTCGTATGCTCCCAGAAACACATTATGATCGTTTTTGGAAACAACTAATATTTCATAAGGCAATGTGCAGGGTTGCTCAGTTAGAAATCCGTACAGTTGATTGGGCCTGCTAACATGGCATGGGGATTGGGCTCCTTAGGCCAATCTTTGCTTGACACTTGGAAATATTTCATTGGCTACGAGTTGGTCAATTTTTATTGGTGATGGACTCGGTTGAAGTTGACCAACCAAAGGCTGCCACGTGGCCCAACCAGAGGTTTCCATGTGGCACCTTGGTGGCCACTAGAAATTTGATTAATGCAGAATTGCAAATCCATAGGATTCATACATGTGACCTCATTCAAACTAATGGAGGCCCTCACCATTGTGCTACTTTATTACTTGTTTAAACAAAGTAATTCAGTTGTATTTAAAGTTGACTTATGGCACATTTAGGGACGGGGCCAACCTAAGGTCCCATGCGGCCTCCATAAGATTGAGAACCAAGAGGTAAGCTGCAGGGGCCAGCCTAAGGTCATATGACCCCAATGTGACCGAGGCCGCAGAGGAGATAAGGGCAAGAAAGAGGCCCCCAAAACTTGGCCCGCAACATGGTCGCAAGGGTGCGATGTGATTGAGATTTTCGGAATAAGGGGCTAATGGAAAATTTAATGAGACCACAAATTGCTCCAGCTGTCAGCTAAATTGTTGCTCCGTTAGCGATTTTTAGGGTGGATTTGTAGGATAGTTAGCAGACATGTGCGATTTGTAGAATGAATAGGAGTAAAACTTTTGAAGATCATAACGTTCTCAGTTTTTTGTCTTTTTGGGAGTAGAAAGAGGCTAGATATGGGTTTTTGATAGCTTTGAAGCCATTAGAGTTGTTATTGAAGCCATTTGAACACTGTAACTTGATGTAATCACTATTTTCATGAGCATAATGATATAGGCCCAACTTTTGGAAGTTGGACTAAGAGTCGTAGCCTAGGACAGGTGAACTCCTTCATCACTTATTGTTTTGTGTTTACTATTATGGTGGTATTGTCTAAAATATTCTGCAATTTATGAAGTTTAAATTCATGTTTATGTGTTTATGAATTTGACATAAGAGCCTTAAAAACTCAAATTTAATCACTTGCAATTTATCATAATCCTCAAACACTTTCATATACAGATCATAGTGTGAGCCCTCGATTCGCACACAACATATTGCTTCAACAAGTATGGTTGGCCTAATAATACATCACAAACTTCAAGAGGAGAAACATCACACAGTACCTCATTTGTGAAGGGCTTGATGTTGTAGGGATGGTGGCACTATTGGCCGACCCAAAGATCTCACTCTTGATGAAGCCACTTGATGGTGTACGGTTGTGCATGTGGTGTGGTCAGTAGGCCCAACTACTTCATGACCTCTATTGAAATTAGGTTCTTTTGGCTCCCACTGTCAACAATAAACTGCAATGGATAACCCTTCACCCACATCTGTGAGTGGAAAAATTGCTCCCCCTAGTTTGGATCTTCAGGCTCATACTTCTAGATCTTGGTGGTGGTAATAGTGGCACTAGGCTCAAAATCAATAATCTGCTTCCCTTTGTCAATCCCCTTGTTATTTTTTGACTCATATTCAGAACATGCATCTGATTCAAAAGCCTTCATCAGTGATTACCTGGCTCGACACTCACTTATGTTGTGAGTGGGGCTCTTATGGAACTCACACCATTTCCCTATGTCCTTGTTTGTCTTCACAGTGTTTTTCTTCACTTGCGGCATTGGCAGGTCATCCTGGGTCACTCCGCCTGGCTTTGTCCTTTGTTCTATGGCTTAGGGGCACCTTTTGTTGAAATTTTCTATGTCTAACTATGAGAAATTTTCCTGCACTATCTAGTTTATTTCACCTACTTGTTTAATTACTAAACAAGTTATTTAACAATATAAATACTGAAATAAACATAATGTAGTCTCAACCATATACAAATCATCAACTAAAAGAAATAGACAAACACACAAGGGACACCGTTATTTTTAGACAATCGTCCCTAGAAAAAACCCAGCTTGGGAAAACCGGTGCAATAGTTCTGATGGTTTTATTATTAAGTATCTTTTCTTGAGTACAATTCGGTGCCAAACTAGCTCACCCGATAGAGAAATCAATCTGGCAGTAATACCTCTCTTCAAAAGTAGATATTCGACAAGTCTGCTCCACAAAAAATCTCCAAATCCTCTCTCAGGAACTACGTCAACCCATCTAGCCTCTGTGTTAGCCATTTGATGCTTTGTGTAGGCTCTCTAGCCCTCTGTGTCACTTCTACACCCTTTGTGTCACTCACGCAAGCCCTCTCGCCCTATACGTAGTCACTCTAGCCCTCTTCGTGCCTCTTGTTGGCTTTGCGTCTACCTCTCTGCCATTGTGTTGGTCTTCTAGCACTATCTTTGCTCTCTGCTATCCACTCACTACCCCTTGCTGCAACTTTGATCACTAGTTCGATTTCTCTTAGCAAACCCTGCTCTAGAAAATTGAATTGATTGACCAACTTGGTGTATCTCCAACTGACCCTCAAGCCTCCTCTTATACTTTTCATGTTGAGTCTTCAATGGCCAAGATTAAGTCTCTAATAAATGACTAAGATTAGATTTAGTTTGATCCATGTCATTTAGAACTTTCTTACCCAATAGTATATTAATACCCATTTTTCCATTTTCCATAATAACATCATTTAGGACCTCAAAATGGCTCTAGAAGTTCAAGACCCGAAAAACTTCCAAAAATAGTAAACAACACCAGTGCTTGAAAAGTAAACTACCTCGATGCTTATGTCTTCTACATATGCTCCAGGCCGTACTTTTCAAGAATGACATCAGGGCAAGTGAAAAAATATTACAATCTTGCTTCTTTTATTTAAATTTACATCACTGGTGATTATTAATTAGATAAAAGCATCATTATTCTACTATTATAAAAGAACCATTGTTGTTAATTTGAATAATGCATTGAGGTTTGAAACAATATTTTGGAGCACCACAACATTGATTCTATGAAAGCACCAATGCTTTAAGAATTACAAATGTTCAGGAGGTAGAATCTATGATACCATGCACTGGGGCATTAAATGAAAAAAAATATTTGTACTTGAAAAGTATAATTTCTCGTTGCTTGAAAAGTATAACGCCTTGGTGCTACGATTTTTCTGAATTCTCCAGTGTTGTACTTTCCAGAAAAGACATCGAGCCATGTAAAAAAAATCTTACCTTACTAATGCTTTTATGCAATACAACACACCAGTGAGTATTTATTTTATAGATGCACTGAGATTTTGTATGGAATGCCATTTTTTATTATTATAAATATCGATGCTGAAAAATTCATATTCAAAGTGGCACGCATTAATATATGATGTCCAAGTATCCATTTTTTCTTTTTTAGAAACATTGGCTTATGCCAGTGCAATTATTGCAATCTTCTAAATCTATTATTAATAATAAAAAAATTGACATATATCTTCTTTTTTTCCCAGGAAAAACCATAATCTTCCATTAATTTAAAAAATTACATGTAGTAGATGCCATAGACATATGCATAACTATTGGTTAGAACCAGGTCCATAGTTGTCAAAAAATAATATATGTGTTGTAAATATTCACCACACAGGGTTTTCAAAGTTCTTGCAAAGGATAGAAAAACATATCATAAATATATACATATATAAAAACTGAGCTGTTATGCCCATCAAAAATTTTGTGCCCAGTCCCTTGGAGGATATGATTGTCAATTTATGGCTAATGGTAGTACTGACATTGATCTGTTCGATGTTGTTCTTGAATCATCCACAGTCCTCTGGGTTGTGTCGTGGCCTCCTTGATTGTGTCGTGGCCTCCTTTATGGCTTGTCAGCAACCTCATTATATTCCCTGTAAATGTGTTGGCAGATGATAGAGTTAAATTGAGCCTTGTAAACCATAATCTCATCTAGAATGTTTCTGAGGGAATGTGCATGACAAGTATTTATAGTATTTATGTTGTTGAACTAGTTTATGATGATTTTGGAATCCCCAAAGATTTGTATGTTATTGCATGAGGGTGCAAGTGCAAAATGCAATAAATGTCTTAGAGTAATTAGTTCTACAAAATTGTTTGTACCCTTCACCAAACCCATTTTGATTTGGTAATGGTGTTGTTCAGATAGGTAAAGAAGGGAGCCTTCCCCACATCCATGAGATTGGGCTGCTCCATCGAAATATGCCCACGGGATAGTTCGATCTATAATTTTGAGGGCATGAGGATGTGTTGTAGTGGGCTGAGTCTCCTTGGGGATTTCATGATATGAAACTATAATTTTTGCAATGATGAGTGGCCATCGTGCCTAAGATCCTTGGAAGATGATGTTGTTTCTAGTCAACCAAATCTTCCAGCATATGAGGAGAGGTATGCATCGAGAATTTCTGTCCAAATGCTCCCCATTCCAATTATTTCATGCTTCAGCGATCGATAGTCCATGCCAACTATCATGTTTATCAAGGAGGTGTATTATTTGTTGCAACAACTCAATAGTGAAAGGGCAGGTTAAAAAAAGTTGTTCATTAGTCTCTACTACATCACTACAGAGGACACACCAATGTGGCCCAAATTGTGATCTATGCATGAGGTTTTCTCCGGTTGGAGTCTTGTTACGGAGCACATTCCACATAAAAATTCTAGCTCATGGGGGGGGCTTTTAGTTTCTAGATTTTTGTCCACCATTCAAGTAGAGTAGGTGATTTATGATCCATTATCAGGTTTGGATATCCTGCTTTGGGAGAGTATTTCCCATTCTCAGTCGGGGTCCAAATGAGTTCGTCAAATCCCTCTATAATATGAACATGTGCTTCATTGAGGGCATTTATATAACTCTCCCAATTTTGGTGCCAAGGTTCGAGGATGCCCAAGTGTCGTGTAGAGAACTAAGCTTGTTAAAAAATGGAGCTATTCTCCCTGTTTACAATCTAGTCAATCATTTTAATCTGCCTCTGTTTTAGGAGTTGAATAAGATTTGGGGGTAGATGATGCATATTGCCCCGACTGGACGATGGATCGATGCCTATGCATGTCATGTTGCCTTCATTGATTTTCCAAGCAGGAGCCTCTCGAATGTTGGGCATAGTATGGAAGATGGATTTCCAAACGATTGATATCCCAGTTTAAGTCCAGGTTGGGTTATGAATCCAATCCATGAGATGTTGAGGCTAGATGTATTTGTGGTAAGTGACTTCAGTCTAGAGGTTCTGTGTAGTGAGAAAGACCATCCCATCTTATCTGCTAGTGCATGTGCAAATGCAGAGAGGTCTTTTAATCCCCATCCTCCCCATTTTTTTGGTAGAGCGATTTGATTCCATCCAACCCAAGCATAGGGCTTGCCCTTTTTGTATCCATTCTAAAGGAATCTGCAGCAGATATCTTGAATGCGGGAAATTATTCCTTTAGGGATCCAAGCTAACGTCATCCAGTATATAGGGGTGGCTTCCAAGACAGTTTTTATGAGCATAAGTGATCCGAATTGGATCCATAAAAGACTATCAAAGAACCATGGCTGTATTGGGATGAAACAAATCTTTAAAGAATCCAAAACAGCATCAAAAACACCTTGCACTAGTGGCAATGGCAGCCAGCGTGGAACGACGAGGACCTCGGTCAAAGCACACTGACCGAGGCCCATGGAGACTGTGCAGGAGCTCAAAGTAGCCCTTGGGAGCCCCGGATCGGGAAAAGGAGGTGATTTTCGATGTGCAATTAGTGCCTAGCGCTAATCGTACATCGCTAGGCGAACAGGGCCGAAATGGAGAAGCCTTAAGCATTTGGTCGCATTGGGAACCGAAGAACCACAGGTGGAGGAACGAAAAGCACTAACATACGAAGGCGAGACCCACACTATGGAAAGTGATAGTATTGATTGGGGTACCCTCAAATGGTAAACGGTTTTGGAGGAGAGCGGAGCAATCCCACTCAATGATTGATGTGTGGCAGCGGAGGAGAGAGAAAACCGTCGTTGATTGCATGCTATCGGTCGAGCAAGTCAACCATGCAGGACGTGCATATGACGTTGGATGTGGAGGAGCCCAGATCGGACGACTGAGATTGCGTCCGATGGAGGAAGCAGAATCGACAGTGAATTAAGCCATGTTCTAAAGGGATTTGGAATCCGTTTGACCACCACGGTGGAGGAAGAACGCATCCATGACGTAACTGAAGAAACAAACCGACGAGTAGGTTGGAATTGTTCTGATGAGGACACGTGGCCACTCCATGAACGTTCATGCTAACGCCGAACAGGGAACTCCAAGCGCAACTGCAGAAGGCGAATCGACAAAGGTGGAAGAGGAACTGAATAGGCATGGAAAAAAATGGCTAAAATCCACGAATGGAGATAGAATACACAGTCAAGTGGAAGTCAAAGTGAGGTCCGAGAGACGAAGGAAAAAGACAAAAATCCTGAGAGGAGGACAAAATACACAGAGAAGAAGGCAGTAAGGCAAGAGAAAAGTAGGAAGAGACAGAGGGCCAAGCTGACATAGCGGCAACATCGAGCACCACCGAGCTTAAGAGATTCGAGCCACCCCATAGAGGGATCTGTCCGAGCTGAGCACCATGTTGGGCTCTTACCACTGTAGAATAGAAGGTCACAGAGCTGGTAGGAAGAAGAAGGGTATGTGTACTCCAGTGGCTTGCAGAATCCAAGGAACCACCCTGCCAAGCAAAACCTGCTTTAGGAGAACTCACATTGGGTCCCTGTATTGTAATTATTTGCTTAAGGACACAATAAAACAAGGTCACCACTGAAAGCTAGACCAAAGACATAGCCCTAGAGAATAGGGTGAACTCCTTATTAAAAATAGCTTGTGTCTTTATTGTTGCTTACTATATTTCTCTGTTGTCTTTCCATTTAAATGTCTGTGTATTGGAAATCTGATCGATCCGTTGCTTAAATAACATAGAACACACACCAGCACATGATTCTGTAATACCTTTTGTTTAATAAAACTTCAACCAATGTCACTCATAAGGTGATTATCAAATCAAGTGGTATCAGATCTCTAGGCTGTAAGGTTGGACAAGCTTGTGTTGGTTTAGCTGTGAATGCTCACTAGATCAAAGCTCAAATTAGGAGAAGGAGAGTCGGTGGAAACTAATCCTGAAATTGGGAGAGTCTATTCTCGGAAGACAATGTCAGAGGAAGGTTCTATAGGGCCAGACCCTCAATTCATAGAAATTTTCCTAGCTATAAAGTCTATGATAGAAGAAATGTATAGGGACTTTAGAAAGTATAAGGATGAAGATTCATCAGGCTCTAAACAAGATAAAGAAGAAGATGAATCTCATTCCCATGACCACTCAAAAGGGAAAGAGAAAGAAGAAAGCTTTCCTACACCTCCTAATAGCCCTGTGGATAATAAGAAAGCATCTTTGATTAAACTATATGTTAAATTTGATTTGCCTATATATGATGGAGAGCTAAATGTTGAAAAGTTGGACAATTGGATTAGACAAATTGATGTGTATTGCAGAGTATAGAACATAGACTCGAACAAGAGTAAGATTCACCTGGCAAGCCTATGCCTAGGAGGCATTGCCTTGGTTTGGTGGGAAGGCAGAACCCAAGATGATATGAAGAAGCATGGTAAGACCATCTCTGTCTGGAGTGAATTTTTTTCTGCAATCAAAAAGTAGTTCTATCCATTGGCCTACATTCAACAAGCCATGATGAGTTGGCAAACTCTTTGGCAGTTGAAAGGGAAAAGTGTAGAAGGGTATACTCAAGAGTTCAGAAAGAGAGCATTTATGTTGGGTGTCTCACTAGACTCACCGGAAACTCTTTTGAAGTATATTGGTGGTCTACACAGCTACATGAGGCATACCATCCTCATGTTTAATCCCACTAGTATAGATGAGGTATCTGTACAAGCTACTCATCTAGAAGCTAGAGGAAAGAATGGAAATCCAGAAGTTGGGGTACCATCCCAACCCACTATAAGCAAGAGCAAGGAGAAAAGAAAGCAGAAGTGGAAAGCAAGGAAGGCTAAAACTGCACAAAGAGGCAAAGCTTCATCATGCACTCACTGTAAAACGGATGGGCATGATGATAAGCATTGTTGGATTCTACATCCAGAGTTGAGACCTAAGAAGTTTGAGGGCAAGAAGAAGAAAATTGTTGTAGCTATCAGAAAGATTTGGGGTCAAACTCAGCAGATGAAACAACCATTGCAGCCACGGGTATAAAAGGAAATAATTCTGAAGCATCTACTAGTAATTCTGCACAATCTACTATTAATGAAGAAAATGAGAGAAAAAGACATGAGCTTTTCCATATTCAAGTTATTTCCAAACATCAAAAGATTGATACTTTGTTTAATATTGTCTCACAAGTAAATCTAATTTCTGAAGAAATTGGAAAGAAATTGGGATTAACAACTACACCTCATAAGAAACAATACCCATTAGGATGGTTGAATGACAAAGCACAACTACAAGTGACTAGACAGTGAAAATTCAAGTTTTCTTTTGGGTCAGCATTTGTAGATGAGGTTGAGTTAGATGTAATTCCTTTGGATATATGTGGAATTTTTTTAGGAAGTCCTTACTTGTATGATAGAAAAGCTATTTTCTATAGAGCTGAGAAAAAGTATCTACTTGTTAAAGGTGGAATCGAATACTTTGTAAGAGCTCACAAGCTCAAGAATAATTATACTCTCATAAACTCGGGACAGATGAAAAGAATGATAAATTCATGCAAATAGTTTCTACTGATGGTTGTAAAGGAAAAGGAACCTGATAAAACCAATGTATTTGAGGGTTGTAATGCTGATCAGCAAGCTGATATAGAAAATATTGTTTCAGAATATGATGTCTTGTTCCAAGAACCTAAAGGTCTGCCACCCAAAAAGGGAATAGTACATGATATTATTTTGCAGCAAGATGTTCCATTTCCGAACATTGGGATGTACAGGTTGTCTGCTTTAGAGAATGCTGAAATCAAGAGGTAGGTGCAGGAGTTGCTCAAGAAAGGGTTCATCAGGGCTAGCATAGCACCATGTGGGTCACCAATCATTTTGGTGAGAAAGAAAGATGGCTCATGAAGAATGTGCATTGACTACCGAGGACTGAACAAGATAAAAATCAAAAATCGTTATCCCCTTCCTTGCATAGATGATCTTTTAGATCAATTGAAGGAAGTTGTTTATTTCACGAAGCTGGATTTGCACAGTGGATACCATCAGGTCAGAGTTGCAGAGAAATATGCATGGAAGACTGCTTTCAAAACAAAGCAGGGATTGTATGAATGGCTGGTTATGCCTTTTGACTTGACCAATGCCCCTACTACTTTCATGAGATTAATGAATGATGTACTCAAACCTTTTCTTGATGATCTTGTTATTGTGTATCTGGATGACATTCTGATTTTTAGTAAAACATGGGAAGAACATTTAAGGCATGTTAAGCATACATTAGATGTTTTGAAAAGA
>APFE030339466.1:130458-209956 GCA_000404065.3 Pinus taeda
GTTGGAGGACTGCCTAAATCTAGGAAAGGTCATGATTATCTATATGTTGTTGTGGATAGGTTCAACAAAATGTGTATTTTGATACCGTGTAGTAAACAGATTACAGCTGAACAAACTGCAAAATTGTTCTTTGAACATCTATGGGTTCATTTTGATTACCCACTTCTATTGTATTTGATCAAGACACCCGATTGTGGGGAAGTTTTGGTCAAGTCTGTGGGAACTAATGGACACTAAATTAAAGAAAAGCACAAATTTTCATCCACGAATAGATGGCCAGACAGAAGTAGTTAACAGGACGATGATCCAGTTACTGAGAGGACATTGCAACAAACATCCTAAGCTTTGGGATGAACACTTGTGTTATGTGTAGCATGCTTACAGTAGAGCCAAACACTCTTCTACATAGAGATCTCCTTTTGAAACCTGTTTTGGTTTCATACCAAGGTCCCCTTTAGATTTTGCCTTTGGTAAAGATACCATGGTTGATAGACACTGTGATGTGGATAGGGCAACTAGGTTCATTGAACATATCCAGGAGATCCACCAGGCAGTATAGGAACAACTGGAAAAGAACCAGGCCAAGTTCAAGGCTAGGCACGATAAGCATTGGATGGAGCATAGTTTTCAAGTTGGAGACCAAGTCTGGCTGTATATCAGCAAGGACAAGATGCAAGGTGAAAGTAAAAAGCTAATACCTATCAGGTGTGGACCCTTCAGGATACATGAGAAGACTGGTGAAAATGCTTTTTGCCTTGATCTACCAGCTTACATGCACATCTACTCAGTCGTAAACGTAGACTGCTTGAGTTTGTTTGAACCCTCAATGATTGAGGACCCTGAAGAGTAGAGTCAATTACCTTCTGTTGATGACCTGCTACCTGAATATCTTAATGAATTATGGGAAGACACAGTGCTGGACAGGAAGGTAAGGATGACGCGCAGTGGAAAAGTGGAATACCTCAGGATTGGGCTTAAAGGTTTGAAGCTGAGCAGTGCGAAGTGGATTGAGATTGGGCAAGTGAGGCAACAGTTTCCTCAGTCGATGCTTGAAGAAAACCAACTTTTGGTGGTTCGGAAGCTCTTTCAGTAGGAAGGTCGTGATCTGAATTAGATCCATAAAAGAGTGTCAAATAACCATGACTATATTAGGATGAAACAAATCTTTAAAGAATCCAAAACAACATCAAAGACACCCTGAACCAGTGACAATGGCAGCCAGCATGGAACGACGAGGACCTCGGTCAAAGTGCGCTAACCGAGGCCCATGGGGACTGCGCAGGAGCTCAAAGTAGCCCCTAGGAGCCTTGGATCGGGAAAAGGAGGTGATTTTCACATCACTGGGCGAACAAGGCCGAAATGGAGGTGCCTTAAGCACTTGGTCGCGTTGGGAGCCGAAGAACCGTGGGCGAAGAAATGAAAAGCGCTAACATATGAAGGCGGGACCCGCACTCTAGAAACCAGTGGTATTGATTGGGGCGCCCTCAAACGGTAAACGGTTTTGGAGGAGAGCGGAGCAATTCCACTCAACGATCGAAGCATGGTAGTAGAGGAGAGAGAAAACCGTCATTGATCGCACGCTATCGGTCGAGGAAGTCAACCGCGCAGGACGTGCGTATGATGTTGGAACTGGAGAAGCCCAGATCGGACGGCTGAGCTTGCGCCTGATGGAGGAAGCGGAATCGACGGGGAATTAAGCAGCGTTATAAAGGGATTTGGAATCCGTTTGACTGCCACAGTGGAGGAAGAACACATCCATGATGTAACTAAAGAAACGAACCAATGAGCAGGCTGGCACTATTTTGATGAGGACACGTGGCCACTCCCTGAGCATTCATGCTGACGCTGAACAGGGAACTCCAAGCACATCTACAGAAGGCGAATCAACAGAGGCGGAAGAGGAACCGAATAGGCACGGAAATGAATGGCTAAAAGCCATGAATGGAGACAGAATACACAGTCAAGTGGAAGTCGGAGTGAGGTCCGAGAGACGAAGGAAAAAGACCAGAATCTCGAGAGGAGGATAGAATACACAAAGAAGAAGGTAGTAAGGCAAGAGAAAAGCAGGAAGAGACAGAGGGCTGAGCTGAGGTAGCGGCAGCATCAAGCACCACCGAGCTTGAGAGATTCGAGCCACCCCATAGAGGTATCTATCCGGGCTGAGCACCACGTGGGCTGTTACCACTGTAGACCAGAAGGTCACAGAGTTGGTAGGAAGAAGAAGGGTTTGTGTACTCCAGTGGCTTGGGGAATCCAAGGAACCACCCTGCCAAGCAAAATTTTCTTCAGGAGAACTCACATTGAGTCCCTGTATTGTAATTCTTTGCTTAAGGACAAAATAAAACAAGGCCACCACTGAAAGCTGGACCGGAGACGTAGCCCTAGAGAATAGGGTGAACTCCTTATTAAAAATAGCTTGTGTCTTTATGGTTGCTTACTATATTTCTTTGTTGTCTTTCCATTTAAATGTTTGTGTATTGGCAATTTGATCAATCCGTTGCTTAAATAACACAGAACACACACCAGCACATGAGTCTGTAATACCTTTTGTTTAATAAAACTTCAACTGATGTCACTCATAGGGTGATTATCAGATCAACGAGCCGACCTGCCCTTGAAAGGAAACGATGGTTCTAGTTTTCTAGCCTCTTCTCAATCTTAGTAATGAGCCAAATCTAATATGCAATATGATAGCTATGGGGTTTTAGCTTGAAACCTGAGTACTTTAGACCATTCTCCAAGAGATGTTGTTGGAAGGGAAAGAGTTGGGATGTAGATCTAGCTTCCTGGGGTGATGTAAAGGAGAGAGTAATTGTGGACTTGATATGGTTTTGCTTCCATGTCAGTGGCTTTTGCAAAGAGTATAAGGATTTCATGGAAGGTAGATGAAACCCTATGGCTGCCATCGAGGAATATAAAGACATTATTGACAAAGAGTAGATCAGTTAGGTAGCAGAGGTCATTCAGTTGTATCCCGTGCAATCGTCCATCCCTTTTGGCTGAGATGATGAGTCTACTAAGGGCCTCCATAACAATGAGAAAGAGAAGAGGGGAAAGTGGGCATCCTTCCCAAAGGCCTCCCTCAGCATGAAAGAAATGTGAGGCAGAGCCATTTATGAGAACACCGAAGGTTGCTAATTTAATGCAACACATGATCTAGTTGATGAAAGGAGGGGGAAAACCTAGATGAGTGAGGATCATTTTGATGCAGAGCCAGCTAAACTTGTCGAAAGCTTTGGCTAGATCAATTTTGAGAATGGCTCCTTTGATCTTTTTGTGATTGATAGAGTGTAGGGCTTCTTCTATAGTGCCTATAGCTTCATGTATTTATCTGTTCTAAAGAAAATAAAATTGTTCGGAGGAGATATGTCTAGACAGGATGGGATAGAACCAATTTGCAATGATCTTGGCAATGATTTTATACAAGCAGTTGCAAAGGGAGATAGGTCAAAAATCATTGAAAGATATAGGGGAGTCGGATTTTTGGATTAAAGAAATGAAAGTAGTTTTGATGGCTTCATACATACACCCAATTGATCTGCATTCTTCCACCACCTTAAGTAGGTCAGGGCCAATGAGTTCATAGAAGGCAAGGAAGAATTCTATGGGCCATCCATCTAGCCTTGGCCTCTTGTCCTTCTTGAACCATTTTAGAGTTCCTTCAAGTTCCCCCTGTATGACTGGGGAATTGAGATCCTCAATTGAGTCATGATCAACAAAACTAGGGAAGTGTCCAGCTGTTTGGACAATTTGAGAAATTGGTGCCTCTCGAGAGCCTTGTAGAGATTTTTGAATCCCCAACTATGAGAGTTGACTGAAAGTAGATGCATTGCTTCCATCTTCCAAAGGCATATGCCATAGAGTATTGGAGATTTTCCTTTTGCGTAGTTTTGGAAGAACTTTGTGTTTTCATCCCCTACTTGCAACCATATTGCTCAGTTTTGGAGTTGCCAGGTTTCTTCTCTCTCCTTTCGAAATTTGATCTTCTGGTTTTCCAATTCAATAAGCTGATCCTTGGCTTCAACAGATGCAAACCCTCTGTTCTGCTCATCCTGAAGTGAAGCCAGATATTTTTCCACTTTAGTGAGGGTGTTATCATCTCTCTTGGTTTTTTCATTGGCCCATTTAATGGAGAGTTTTTTTAGCATTGTGAGGTTCCAGCAGAAACCTTTAGCCCAAATTTTGCTTCTGGATGGCAGATGGAGTCGCCAGAAATCATTTATCATTTGGTTGTAGGATGGGTAATTTAACCAGGTGGAATTGAATTTGTATGGTGCCCCAGGATTTTTTTGTGGACTCGAGATCTCCATGAATATGGGGGAGTGATCCAATATCCCACCAAATCCCACCCATTGTCTGTAGAGGGATAGGTTTTGTATCAGAGTGTCCTTAATCAGGAATCTATCCAGCCTTCTAGCTAATGTAGCTTCTCCTATTCGTCGATTTTTCCAAGTTGTAAGGGGCTTGTTCATGGGAATGTCTGTCAGATGGTGTTGTTCCAGTAGCATCTCCATAGATTCAGTGAGAATGTCAACTTGTGGATTGGTTCCCCAGGATTCTCCATATTTAATGGAGAAGTTAAGGTCACCCCCATTGATGAGGTTTTCTGAGGACATGATCGATAAGTTGAGTAATCGATTCCAGTAAGCCTCTCTATGGTGACATGGTCCATAAAAATTGACAATGCGGAGGTCCACTCCCAGTTCGGATGAGAAGATATCCATGCCAATAAATTCGTCCCCACCCCAAGAGGTCCTCAAGTTCATGGTGCAAGGATTGTATCCTAATGCCAATCCTCCTAATCGTCCAATAACATCTAGGGATTGGAAAATCGAGCCAGGCTTTAGGGAGTCGAGAGTTCGGGAGGTGAGGTCAGCTTCTCCCAAGGTTTCTTGTAGGAAGATGATGTCTAAGGATTTAGAATCAAATAGTATTCTGAGGGCTAGTTTTTTAGGCGAGCTAGCTATGCCCCTACAGTTGTAAGATAGGCACTTCATGGGGGCGACTATACAAGGGTGTTCGGTGCTCTAAGTACCTGGTTGAGTGTGGCTTGTCTGCAAGAGCTGACTTCTGCCCCCGCTATTAGGATAGCTTTCGATAGGTGTGATTTCCGACCACGGATGGGTTTGCGGTTCGACGGGGAGGGTAATAAGCCTAGTCTATATCTACCATCCTGTGGTGTGACAAGGCGGGATCTAAGGTTATAAGGATGGGGAGAAACGAGGGGGAGAGATGGGGTGCATGAGGGGACAAGGGAAGGATCGGGAGGGAAAGATGGGGAGCTAGTGGAGAAAGTCAGTGAATGAGTGGTAAGGGGATAGGGAATGGAGGTAAGAGTGCCACCTAGAGATGCATCATGCACATGTGATGCAGAGGATGCAAGTGAGGAAATACAAGCGAAGATCACGGAAGAAGTAGTAACCGAGGTACGAGCAACCTCTGCAGCAGCCCATGATCTGGTCATCGGCGGGGAGGGTGGATGAGGTCTACTGAAAGTAGCCTATGGAGTGGAAGATGTCAAACTGATAGCTATTGCAGTAGTTGATGGAGATGGTCCCGAGACGGGGGTAGTGTGTGTCCCTATAGCATCCTCAGATCCAATAGATGGTTTCGTGTCCTTTCACACTAGAGGGCATTCCTTATAAAGATGCCAAACTTTGTGGCATCTTCGGCATCTAAAGGGGACTCCTTCGTAAGCCAAGATTTGGATTATGGTAAAATGCCTCCATTGCATAGTGATTTTTTCTTCCAAACCTCCTCTAATGTCCAGGTGCACCAAGATGCAGGCTAATCTTTTGTTCCTGGACTGAATGTAGGTTTTGTCGTAATGCAAATAGGTACCCATGGTATTCCTGATTTAGATGAAGACATCTTTAGACCAATATTGTAGTGGGAGCCCCGGTAATATCACCCATAGTGGTTCGGTCCCAATCTACTCATGTTCAGGGTCGAAGAGCTGGCTCCATTGCTTCAATAATATCGGGGACATTTCAATGTTCCAGTAATAGGATAATGCTAGGGTGGTATATTCTTCCAAAGAGAAATGTAATGAAAACCAGCCTTGGGGGAGAATCTGAACCTCAAGGAGGTCTTTGAAAGTATTTCCCTAGATTTCTTTGACCCAGTGACTAAGTCGCTCAGTAGTGTAGGCTCAGCCTCTCACCCTTCCAACCAAGACTTTCTCGGTCGTGTTAACCACCTTGCCCATAGTGAAGCCTTCGCCGAACTTGAGGGTGAAGTCCTTCCAGAAAGCCCTCACACACTTTGCTTTTCTTTTCCCTGATCTGGGTGATCTGGGGTGGTCCAAAAGAGGGTCAGTTGTACCCTGTGGCTCGTGCTGTGGTCCCTGTGCAGAGTGGCAAACTTTGATGACTGGGGTTTCGAAACACCTAGAAGGAAAGCATGTGGCTGCTGTCATTGCAGTTCTGGAGGGAGTATCAATTGGGGGATGCTACTTAGGAGCTAATCGAGGGGCATGTTCTGAAGTGGAGGGAAGGTGGCATGCACGGAGGAATTTTCTAAGAGGAGAGGGTTCAAAGGGCAGAGAGGAGGGTGAGCAAGCAGCAAGGAGGTGAAGGGTCGCCAGAGAGAGTGGTGAGCAATCCAATTCCATTGAGGCGATGGAGAGACAGTCAAGATGAAGGCTGGAGGTGGAGGTTCCAGGTAAGGTAGCCACAGGAGGCGAGCCAGTGCAGAATGAGGTGACTAGGTTACAGGGGACGGTTAGGGCCGGCATAGGGTTAGGTCGCCTGAATATTTGCTAGTTAGTGTTAGGGTTAGTTGTGTAGTCAACTTCATCAATATCCATGGTATCCATGCTGCAATGAGATCAGGCCAGCCGTAACCATCAGGGGGGAGCAGTAGTCAAGGGGCGAGGGTAATAGCTAGTAGGTGGTGACAGCGTACCTTAGGAACAGTCGTCAACAGTAGAAAATAGAGGGTAAGAAGTAGTTACCATGGCCACTAAAAGATCTTATGTTCTCTGTTATCTCGATTGCTACAAGCACCGTAACCTCATTCTGTCCATGCACAGTTAGGTTATCGCCATGGTCTGTTGCTCCCTCAAGACTCCTTCCAATTGATTTAGGAGAGTCACCATTAAATAAATGTTATTATGAGTCGAGCTACTCATTTTCTTGCTGAGTTGATAACATTTAACCAAATTGACATATATCTTATAACAATATTCATATAAATTAAATTTGTATTAGTTCATTTGTATATGATATTTCGATTAATTTTTATATCATCAAATTTCACATATTTTCAATATAATATTTAATCATCCACATTAGGGGAATTTTGAGGTTTAAAATGGGCATCCTAAGGAAATTATATAATAATTGTGGAAATAATAAAATAGGATTACATTACATCATCAAATTTTAGAGGGAAAAATGAAAAAAATATTTTTTCAACTCGTATTTTCAACTTATCTCCCTATGGGTTTACTCAAATTTCGAGCAGAAACACTTATCGGATGAACATTTTGATTCCTCATCCAAGGATTACCCTTTTTTCATACTTTTGATGGACCCTACTACATGAAAAATGTGATTGCAATCATTTTTTTTTCATGTGTTTCTCATTTTTCGTGTAGAAAGGACCATCAAAAGGATGCAACATGGGTACTCATTGGATGGAGAATTAAATTTTACATCCAACGATAACTCTTGCTTGAAATTTGAGTAAAAACTTAGGGAGATAAGTTGAAAAAAGTGGAAAAGTAGTTTTATTATTTTATTATTTTTTAATCTTTTTACTTTTTTACCCCAAAAATGGTGAATCATCCCCCATGGTTGACATCATCATCTTGAATCCTATTAGTTCTTATAAAGTTTATTTTGGTTGTACATTTTTCTTAGCAGGCCCATTTTAGACCTCAAAAGTTCTCTAATATAATTAATCAGTGGTGTTACATTTCGTAGTAACGTTAGACATTGTAATAGAATAAATTAAAATGTATTTTATTATATACGAATAAGAGGCTCTTTGTCATACAAAATGGGATAGTTAATAGTAACCCCTTGTCTTTAAATTGGGGCACTATGTCCATTACATTAAACAAAATGTTTTATTTTCACATAAAATTATTTCAAAAAATACGACTTGCATCGGGTATCTAAATATATCTTCATTTTTCGCCAAAACTGTTGTGAGTGCTTGAACTACTTCCATGACTTGGGTTATTTGGAAGAATGTTTTGTTGATCGCATCAATTGTTTTTGGCTTCTTCAAGTTCAATTTACATACATAAAAATAAAGTGTAATGAGTGTATCTATATTGGTGAGAATAATGAAAATTGAAATAAATAATATACATCAATGAAAATCAAAAAGAAATGTACCATAGAAATAATTGAGTCCTAAACTATACACATGCCTTGTTTAAACAACTCTTTTATTGGCGTAGTTCCATACTTTGTTTCCTGCAAGTTTTATACCCCATGATAGATCATAGATTTAATATAAAGGATTTTTTTCTATTAATTATAAATTCATAGAAATAAAATAGCACATATACTTACAAATTCTATAATTAATTTTTAATATGCCAACATATACTCACAAGCCATATTTAACTGAATGTCAATCAATTCTTCTGATGGCTCTTGTTTATATGTTAGCACCTATTTTAATACATTGAAGGATGGTTGTTGTAAAACAACTTAAAATATACAAAAATGAAATATTAAGTCATTTTAAGGAAATATTAACATTCACTCACAAACCTGATATCAACCCTTTTCTTCTTTTTCATCCTTTTTTATGTGGTTAATGGGTTCCAATTTGTTTTCTGTCTTGCAAGAAAATACTTGGAAAATAATATCTAATACTAATTTATTTGCTTTATATGTACCTAACAGAAAAATTAAATCATTACATACATTTGAAGCATGTTGTTGTTGATATGGCTCCTCCTATGATGTAATTATGTCCATTTCTTTGACCATCTCCTTGTACATTATTTTGGAAATTCCTACTGGCATGTTTCAGATATCATCTCGTTGATCCTTTGGGATTTTCAAAATCTATATATGAGAACTAAATATAACAAAATTGGTATTAATAAATAAATGTGTTGTATACATATAATTCTAGAAAAAACATTTTAAACAGGAATATTACTTTCTAAATGATTCTTTTTTATTGTTGTATTTTTTTGTCTATTGCAAGTCTAACAGGTCTTATTGATCATTGCTTTGTAAACACTTCCTATAGTTTTAATATAATTTGGTTCTTGGAATCATTGGGTTGATTTTTGTATTATAACTGTAAAGTACATTTCTACGTTTGTTCCACTATATCCCTCATAGTTTTTTTAAAATCTCACCCCCCCCCCCCCCCTTTCGTTAAACCTCAAACACCACTCTAGATGAGTTAAGAGGACCAATTCATCATCATTTAACATGTTTTATATAATAAAAAAAAACTTAGAACGACATTATTAACATATGTGAATTAATATATGTTTAATATAGATATTTATATTTTTAAGTATATTATTATTGAACATTCAAAAGATAAATATATTTAATAGTAATTTTTTTTCACCTGATTCATCCTTTTGCAATTTTTCCATCATGTTATTACACTATTATGCACTTAGATCAAAAATAAACCTATGGAGTGTTGGGATGGGGTCCCCTGGGTCAGTTTTGGGGCAAAAACCCAAGTTTTGATGTAAAAAGATGCAAAGTCTACGCGAATTGTGGACGCAGAGTGCGTAGTTAGTTAAGAGTCAAAAAGGGTTTTTACCCTCGTTTATGTAAACTTGAGTCAGTTTTGGAAGATCTACCCATGGCCCGCAGACCATGGGATTGTATAAATAGGTGTCTTAGAGATTCTAAGGTAGATCTATGTTTTTTCCTATGGGTACGATGGAAGAAATCTAGAGAGTTAGCGCAGGGAAGTAAGTCTTAGAGGAGGAAAAGGCTCTGTAGCTGAATGCGTAGAGGCCTAAAGTAGAGTCCGCAGCTGAGTGCATAGGGAAGTTTTGAGTCTGTAACCTTATACTAAATATCAATAAAGAATACTGTCGGGAAAATTCATATGTTTTATCTGTTTCTCTCTATTGTTTATGTTTACGATATATCTTATGATGAAGGAATGTATTTATGAATTAATGATGTATTGACGTGCAAATTTACTAGATCAGTCTTATTAACTGAACATAATTAATGTTAAGTGATTACACAACGACCATAACACTTTCTGTTAGGTTTATTGAACACTTGGGTAGAGATTAGTACATACTGATCTAAGAGTAATCTAAGGTGCGCGTAAGTAGCTAATTAGTCTATTCAGTGTCCACAAAAGCAAGTCGTTTACCTTCGTGAAGGTCTAAAGGCTATTCGAAGAGAATTACAGTACCAAGCCCTAAGGGCTTATAGATCTGTGTGGAGGAAGATATAAGGCATAAAAATACATCACATTAATCTCTAGATGCAGAAACCTAGTTTCATCATCCCCCCATACTACATCAGGTAAGACTTCAGTCCGTGCTATGTGGATTGTTGCTGAAAGGGCCAGTAGTGTAGGGTATTTTTTTATGCAACAAACTTTGAACCCAGCAACGGAACCATTTTTCCTTATGCTATGTTTTTTTACAGTCCACCTGGACTATGGAATCCAACCAAGAATATTTCCTCTTCAAGCTCTAGCAACTGCGGGAGCCGATCTTCTAGGGCTCCGCGGTCCGCCATTCTCGGGAAAGCTACTATACACAGACTAGGCACAATATATTGCATAGGAATCACAACTTCTAAGCCATAGACTAATCGGAAAGGTGTCTAACCTGCTAGCCTTTTACAAGTAGTCCTGTATGCCCATAATATTGTTGATATGTGCACATTCCAATCATTCCGTTGCACATTGCAAATCTTTGTTAGCACATTCTCTAAGATGTTATTGAAGGCCTCAATTGTTCCAATTGCTTGAGGATGATATGGTGTACTCTTCTGATGATACACCTAGAACTCTTCTGTCAGTGCGTTGATCACTTCATTGAGGAAGTGCATACCGTGATCACTCATCAACACTTTTTGGCAGCCAAACCTGGTTAACACTACTCAAATAAGAATTAATTTGTTGTGGCTCTTCTACAATCCTTAACAAGATATGCCTCCACCCATCTAGTTAGGTATTCTATCGCAGTTATGATATAGATGCTGAGGGTGTAGATCCCATCACCAAGTTGCCAGATTATATCCCTCTATGCAAAGGGAAGGTGAAGGTCACCAAGGACCTTGACTCGGATAAATTTTTCATTCACATGCCCTTGTTGCCAAATAAGATAACCTTCGAAGGTCTGCGCTTAGCTCAGGTTCCCCTTTTAAAGATCAAATATTGGGACCTGGATGACTATGATAGGTTCCCCACCTCGCGACAAAGAACTATATGGGATGAGTGTATTACAAAGACCCAAGTGTCATTGAGTTGGAGTTAATTGAATGGATCCATGGAGTAGAGCAATCCGGGTTGTTAAACCTATTGTGCGTGCCCCACTACCACTGCTCTAACATTAATACCACTTGTATATGGCGTTTTCTTACTCTAGTGCACAATGGGAGCTTATGGCTTGGCTTTCCTATCCCCATCATGGATATGATCATCCATAGGATCACGCACTTGCTGCATGAGGGTTTGAATCTAGCTAAGGAGTTTGGTGGAAAAACAAGCGAGAGAGACTTGGCAGAAAGGATGAAAAAGAAATTAGAGTTTATCAAGAAACCACGTGGCTATTCCATCACATCCATCAATGATCCCATGGTAAAGATTGCTACTGAGATACTAACCATCAAAGTTATGCGGAAGTGTGGTGTGGACAAGGTTCTGATGCCTATGATATCCTTGGTTGGAAGAAGCCTACCAAGTCTCAACCAACATTCAGGAAAAGTTGACGAACTTGCAACTCACATAGCAGAAGTTCAAGCGAGTCGGCGAAGGACCAGAACAAAGCAATTAGTCAAACAAGTGAAGCAGGCAACCGCGTAGAGCACGACTGCAGTAGCAGTTGTGTAGGTGGAGCAAGGGGATCTTCACAACAAGATCCCCATGCCAGCTGAGTGACTCGAGAGCGAGTCATGACATTTGTGTTGGGGGCCTGTTGGGATGGGGTCCCCTAGGTCAGTTTTGGGGCAAAAACCCAAGTTTTGATATAAAAAGATGGAAAGTCTACGCGAACTGTGGACGCGGAGCGCATAGTTAGTTAAGAGTCAAAAAGGGTTTTTACCCTCATTTATGTAAACTTGAGTCAGTTTTGGAATATCTACCCATGGTCCGCAGGCCATGGGATTGTATAAATCGGTGTGTCTTTAGAGATTCTAAGTTAGATCTATGTTTTTGCCTATGGGTACAATGGAATAAATCTAGAGAGTTAGCGCAGGGAAGTAATTCTTAGAGGAGGAAAAGGCTCTACCGCTGAATGTGCAGAGGCCTAGAGTAGAGTCCGTAGCTAAGTGCGCAAACCCCTAGAGCTAAGTGCGCAGGGAAGTTTTGAGTTTGTAACCTTATATTGAAAATCAATAAAGAAGATTGTTGGGAAAATTCATATGTTTTATCTGTTTCTCTCTATTTTTTATGTTTACGATATATCTTATGATGAAGGAATGTCTTTCTGACTTAATAATGTATTGATGCGCAAATTTACTAGATCCATCTTATTAACTGAACGTAATTAATGTTAAGTGATTGCGCGAAGATCATAATACCTTATGTTAGGTTTATTGAAAACTTGGGTAGAGCTGAGTACATACTGATCTAAGAGTAATCTAAAGTGTGTGTAAGTAGCTAATTGATCTGTTCAGGGTCCCCAAAAGCCAGTCATAGACCTTTGCGAAGGTATAAAGGTTGTTCGAAGTGAATTACATTACCAAGCCCTAAGGGCTTATAGATCTGCATAGAGGTATATCTAGGGCATAAAAAGACATCACACTGATATTTGGATGCGGAAACTTGGTTCAAACATCCCTAAATACTACTTAAGTCCGCGCTACGCAGATTGATGCTAAAAGGGCCAGTAATGTAGGGTTTTGTCTGGCACAAATAACTCTAAACCTGGGTCAGGACCCCTTAAGCCAACATGGAGCTTTATCATTTTGTGGTTTTCCATGACACACACTAACCCATACATATTAATTAAACTTACATATAGTTCAAACATATTAATTTTGTAAATAATTTACAAAGAAATTTCCTTTTCTGCTCTTTTGGATGTGTTATAATTGTTCCAATCAATAGTTTTGGTACTTGACCACTTCTGATACATTTTTTTATCAATATATAACCTATACTATTCAATACAGAAGCCACAAAATATATTTTATAAATAAATTGCATTGTTTTTAGCCAAAAAGAGCTCTAGAAATGGGTGCACTTGTGTGAATAAAAGTATTGGTGCATTTAATTTATTAAACATATCGGACGATTAATTATTTAGCACTAACAATGAAATTTAAATTTTATAAGTAACTTTAAATTATGATGGTGAGATTTATAATGATAAAAGAACCACCATCACAGTAAAAGATGAAAACATAAGAAATAGAGACAAGATTTTTCACTTAATGGTTTTATTTTTCATAGGCACATCTGTGCGTCATATAAAACATGGTGCAATGCTGAGCATAAGTTGTTTTCTTTTTAACAGATAAGGTCATTGGGGTTTGTATTTGATTCAAAAATGGGTCCCTATGCTTTACATGTCAAACTCCTTATATATAGTAACAAAAACCTATTAAATGTAAAATGCCTAAAATGAAAAAGCCCTAATTGTGAAGTGGTAGAGGAGTTAAACCCTAAGGTGGAATTTTGCAGCGACATAAGCAAGAAGAAGCAAGAGTTTAAGGTAAGTATTGATTTATTTTTTTGTATTTTTATGAATTATAACTAAATCTAAATAGGAACAAATATATAATATATTATATATTATATATATATATATATATATATATAGTAAAATCAATAGTAAATTTTTATACTATGCAGGGTTTTTATTTTTTTTCTAAACTTTAATTAAATCTAACATAAATTGTAAAAAAAATTATTAGTTTAAATTTTACTATGCAGAGTTTTGAGTGAATGACCATAACTTTCAAATTTTGATATTTTGAATCTATTGTTCCAATGTATTATGCTGCTCCATACTCCCAATATGTCTCTCCTACAAATCTCTCTTTTAATTAAATCTAACATAAAGTGTAAAAACAGTTATTAGTAAAACCAACAGTAAAATTTAAAAATTTTACTATGCAGGGTTTCGAGTGAATTACCATACCTTTCAAATTTTGATCTTCTAAATAGTCCTATTGTTCCAAAGTATTATGTTTCTCCATGGTGTTCCCATTATGTCTCTCTTGTAGATCCAAATGGATCCTAAAAGGCTCAAAATTTTACTATCTCGAAATTCATTGTTGATAGCACCATTGTGTAGTGCTTGTCACTATGATTCCAACGACATAAATGGCGCATCAAATGGACGTCCTATCAAAAATTTATCGCGTTTTGATCTTTTTTGGAAACATGCAAAATATATACAGGTCTACCTAGTAAGCAGTCTGTACTACTACCATGGCATGTTGACTGGCCCACTGACTATGCAAGGTCACTAGGCTTCAGGTGCCAATTTCAACTTGACACTTGGCATTCTCCCATTGGTGCTGAGTTGGAAATTTTTGATTGGTTGTTGGTGTGTTGGTAACGTGGCCCAACCAGAGACTTCCATGTGGCCCAACTAGAGGCTTCCACGTGGCACCTCGCTAGCCACCAAAAACGTGTTGGCAGGCCGAATTGGCATCCCATAGGTTCGAATATAGAACCTATTGCAAACTAATCACCAGCCTTACCATTATGCCACATGTGAGTCTTGTTATATGTAGCGGAGATGGCATATTTATGGGTTATGGTGGTGCATTTGGGCATGAAGGTCGGGCTAGGGCCTAGCCCTTGGCCACCCCCTTACCACAGGACCATGGGCAGGGGGGCCAGAGACTGGACCCTAGCCCAGCCCATGTGGCATATGTGTTAAACATAACCACCGCATTCGTAGACCGTGACCACAGCCCTAAGTGTGAAATTCGCCAATGTAACAAGTCCAAAAACCACCGCAAGTAATCGCCCTTGTGACAACGTCATAGACCGGGTCTAACTGTTAACCATAACTACGACCCCTAACTTTTGTAGCTAACCTGCCATGTGACAGGTCGTGACCACCGAGGGAAGACCACCAGCATAGAAGGGTTAAGGGGCCACACCAGGTCCCATGGGGATCCCACATGACTGAGGGCGCGGGAGGTGAAAAGGGGCTAGACAGAGACCCTTAAATTTTGGCACCTAGCCAAGTCATATGACCTCCACGTGACTAATATTTTCGGGACTAGGGGCTTAAAGGTCTTCTTATCTGCTCTATAATTTTTCCCATTGAGCGGGAATCGTGCTAGGTTTGGAGGACAATTTCTGTGTTCGAGGTGCTCGTGCCAGGTTTGGGCCAAATTGTAGGGAGTTTAGCTATAGAATTTGGGAAAAGAGAGAAAGAGGCATAACTTTCTGATTGTTTGGTCTTTTTAGGAGCATGAAGAGGCTAGATAGGCATTTTTGGTTCTTCTAAAGCTAATGGAACAAATTTTACATCCACTGGAGCACTTCTGATTATACTTTTTTCAGGTTTGATTCTATGGGTGCTAGGATCAATCAGTGGGTTGAATCAGTTTTTGAAGGCTCTTGAAAATGGAGAGGACCTTGTAGGTGATTTCTAGCCTTCATATGTATTCTACAGTAGCTGTAAAATTTATGGTGTAGCTCATATTTCTCTTTTCTCATTATGTCTTGGTGAGGAAAGTTCTCTTTTATTACTTCAAGTGAGTTGTTGTACTTGTTATTCTCATAGTCAGATGGAGTATCGGGTCTTGATTTGAGAGCCCTTTTGTTGTTGATTGTTTCATAACTAGATGTAGGTTTTGATGTTTTTAGAGTGAGATTTCTTTGTAAGAGAATATTTCCTTGAAGGGAAAACTAGCCACTCTTAATGTTAGCACACTTTATGTACTCTTTATCACTGAAGTCTTTTCAGCATAATGAGATTGCGTCAAGCCATTATAAGCTGGACCAAGGAGACGTAGCCCAAGAGGGGTGAAATCCTTCATCAATTGTTGAGTGTATTACTATTATGGTGATGTTTTGTCTATTGTTATGTTGTTGTTCAGTTATTTAATTCATGCTCTAAGCTCATGAATTACATATAAAGACATAAAAATTCATGGTTAACTTGCGATTTAACTCATAAACCTAAAGCACTTTGACTATATTATGAATTGGAATTTAGCACAACAAACACTAACTTTCCTATTCAAATCAAGTTTGGTATCCACACTCTTGGTTTTCTTTGTGCAAGGAGAATTGAATTGTTTGCACGTGAATGTGACGCTTACAAGGTTGAAGCTCAAGAGAGGAGAAGGTAAGCTTATGGGTGCAGGTTCTCAAATTGGAGAAAGGAGAAGGAGGGAACAATTGACACAATATCCACCACAAGTTTCACCTCTTGTTGTAACTAAGGCTTTAGTAAGCATGGGCATGATTTCAAAGCATGACAGTCTCCAAGATTCAGAGGACATTATTTCATTTCTCTAACAAGAGAACATGGAGCTCAAAAGACTACTTGAAGTTGCTAAGGAAGAGAAGCAAAAGATGCGCCTCATGTTACAGAATGTTATGGAGGAATAGACTAATGAATTTTCTACTACCAAAGCAACAAAGGGTCCCTCCAATACTAACCAAGCTTGGACATGGCAAGAATGCAACCTATGGCTCTCTTCAAGAGGATACAGGTATGTGTGCTTTTTTTCAAATAGAGGATTCCCCCTATGTACTAGAGACACGAGGAGGTCTCCTTGAAGCATCCTCCACCACTTCATCTAGGGCAAAGAAGAAGGAGGAATTCTTGGATGAGTGCCCACAAGAGGCTAGTGCAAAAAGCCCCTCAGAGAAGGAAGATGGCCAAGTCTGTACCTTTTGTCTGCATGATAATGAGGATGAGTTTCTATCAGTACCAAAGTCAAGGAGTTGAAAGAAGAAAGACCAAGATTCCAAGAAGACACCTCAAAAATTAGGAAAGAGTTTAAGATCATATTTGTTCCTCAGTCAAAATATGAGGAAAATGGTAAGCATTTACATGTAGTTTCTTTACATGAAAATGTTGATTTAAGCTATTTTTCATCCTTTGAGAAGCATAGCAAAGGCATAATGATGGATATCTTGTCCAAGATGAGTTACAAGGGAGGAGGCTTTGGAGTGAAAAGTTAGGGCATTATCCATCCAATTGAGGCAAAGGAGATACCTTGATATGAAGGTTTGAGCTATGTTGAAAAGGGAGAACGGTCTTCCAGTGATAGCTCTTGGGTATCATGTTATTTTTTCATAAGAGAGGACATGATGAGGAAAATTGTTGGGATTTTCATCCGAAATTGGTACCATCTTGGTTTCTAAAGAAAAATAAGGACATGAAATGCAAGACCTCTCTAAAGAGAGATGAGCAAGTTGAAGAAGAGACTAAGACAAGTTCTTCTCACTATTCAAGTTCCTCGCATAATAGGCATGGTTCAAAGGATAAAAAGGGAATATATAAGCCTCACTCAAATGAGTTTCTATGATTTTTGCCACATGATCAATTGAATAAAGTTTTATGGAATATGGCTACATGCACTTTCTATCATTCACCTAGCCATAGTGTGAATAAGTGTCAGAAAAGGAAAGAGTTACTTGAACGTGGGAATGAAACGGAGAATAAAGACTCTCTTCTAAGTTTGAAGACAATGTCATCAAGCAGCAAGCACAAAAATTTTGGCACCTGTTGTAATATTAGTGGGGATTGGGTTGAGAAGTGCTGGAAATTGTGTCCGCAACTTCATCATAAGAAGGGCAAGCAAGATATGAAAGCACCTGAAGAGGAAGTGACAAAGGAAAAAGTGGTGCAAGTTGCGACCATCCATGAAGCAACTCAAGAAGAAGAATAAGTTCAAGTAGAGGGTTCATTCACCTAGTTGGGTAAGAAATGGATGGACTACTTGTCTATTTGAATATTATAAACACATTAGTAAAGCACATGTCATTTTTCCCCACAGTTGGCCAATATTTTGTAAAGTAATGCATGTATAAATCACTATTTTGTGACATAGTGTTTTTTTTTTTAATTTAGATAAATCAAATAAAGTTTTTGGGAATTTCAGTAATGAGTCTGATTCTGTCTATAAGATGTTTGGATACAAAAATTCCTTTTTGTGGGGAGGTGTGATCCAAATGGATCTTAAAAGGCTCAAAATTTTATTGTATCAAAATTCATTGTTGATAGCATCATTGTGTAGTGCTCATCACCACGATTCCAATGGCATGTCAAACGAAAATCGTATGAAAAAGTTATCGTGTTTTGATCATTTTTGGAAATAGGAAAAATTTTGTGTAGGTCTGCCCAGTTAGTAGTACGTACTACTGACTGGCCTATTCACTGTGCCAAGTGACTAGGCTTCAGGAGCCAATGGCATATCGACACTTGGCATTCTCTCATTGGTGTTGAATTTGAAATTTTTTATTGGTTTTTGGTGTGTTGGTGACGTGGACCAATCAGAGATTTCCAGTTGGCCCAACCAGAGGTTTCCATGTGGCACCTTGTTGGCCACTAAAAACTTGTTGGCAGGTAGAATTGGCATCCCGAAGGTTCGAACATGGAACCTATTGCAAACCAATCACTAGCCTTACCATTACGCCACATGTGAGTCTTGTTATACATAGCGTAGATGTCATATTTATGGATTATGGTGCCGCATTTGGGCATGGGGGCCGGGAGAGGGCCTAGCTCCTAAACACCCCCACGCCATGGGATTGCGAGCAGGGGGGATAGCGGCTAGACCCTAGCCAAGCCCACACGACATATGTGTTAAACATAACCACCACAGCGGAAGATTGTGACTACAGACCTAATTGCAAAATCCGCCAATGTAACTGATCTGGAAACTGTCGCAGCTAACCACCCTTGTGACAGTGTCATAGACCGGGTCTAACTGTTAACCATAACTATGACCCATAAATGTTGTAGTTAACATTCCATGTGACAAGTCGTTACTGCCGAGGGAAGACCATCAGTGGAGAAGGGTTAAGGGGCCAACCCCAGGTCCCATGGGGACCCCACATGACCATGGACATGGGAGGAGAAAAGGGGCTAGACAAAGGCCCTTAAATTTCGGCACCTAGCCAGGTCATGCAGCCTCCACGTGACCGATATTTTCAGGATTGGGGACTTAAAGGCCTTCCTATCTTCTCTACAATTTCGCCTGTCAAGTGGGAATCATGCTAGGTTTGGAGGAAAGTTTCCATGTTCGGGATGCTTGTGCCAAGTTTGGGCCAAATTGTAGGCAATTTAGCTGCAAAATTTGGGAAAAGAGAGAAGGAGGCATAAATTTCTCAGTTTTTGGCCTTTTCAAGAGAATGAAGAGGCTAGACAGGAATTTTGGGTCTTTTGAAGCTAATGGAATAGGTTTTACATCCATTGGAACACTTCTAAAGAGATGTTTTGCACATTTGAGTCTTTGGGTGCGAAGATCAATCAGTGGATTGAATCAATTTTTGAAGGCTCTTGAAAATGGAGAGGACCTTATAAGAGTTTTCTAGCCTTCATATGTTTTATGTAGCAACTGTGACATCTATGGTGTGGCTCATGTTTCTCTTTTCTCATTATGTATTGTTGAGGAAAGTTCTATTTTAGTACTTCAAGTGAATTGTTGTACTTGTTATGCTCATAGTCAGATGGAGTATGGGGTCTTGATTTGAGAGCCCTTTTCTTATTGATTGTTTCATGATTGACTGTAAGTTGTCATGTTTTTAGAGTGAGAGTTCATTGTAGCAGAATGTGTCCTTCAATGGGAAACTAGCCACTCTTTATGTCAGCACACTTTATGTACTCTTTATCACTGATGTCTTTTCAGCATAATGAGATTGGGTTAAGACATTGGAAGCTGGACTAAGGAGACATAACCCAAGAGGGGTGAACTCCTTCATCAATTGTTGAGTGTATTACTATTATGGTGATGTTTTTTCTATCGTTATGTTGTTGTTCAGTGTTTTAATTCATTTTTTAAGCTCATGAATTACATATAAAAACATAAAAACTCATCGTTAACTTCCAATTTACCTCATAATCCTCAAGCACTTTGACTATAATCTGAATTGGATTTTAGCACATCAAACACTAAAATTCCCATTCAGATCACTTGCAAATCTCTCCCTTGAAATTTTGGGAAAAATAATGAAATAGTGAATAGATTCTTACTTTTTAAAAGACTTTATCAAATTGGATTTCAAAAAATCAATTACCGCCCATTTTTCAATTTGAAAAAAACAAACACGCATTTTTTTCACTTTTTCCAAACATCAGCGTGTTTTATAGTAAAACAGACTAGTGTGTTTATGAGTAAAGCACATTGATTAAGATAACTTATTGATGCACTAAATGTTTCTAATAGAATTCCTTTTTTATTTTTGTAATCTTGGAAACTAGTGTGGTTATTATTTTAATGCATCAATGTGGTTATTACTAAAGCACATCCATTCGATTAGTTTCAGAAGAGCATCATTATGATAGAATTTATTTTTTAATTCTCATAATCCTAGAAACTAGTGTGGTTATTGATGCATATTTGTTGTTATTATTTAAATGCATCAATGCGGTTAATTTTACAAGAGCACCGATATGCTTTAAAAGTTATCTAGATTTTTATTTCCACATAAAATGACATATTCATCTCAAATTATCCTTTTGGATGCATCCACATGATTTACAGTAGTTCATAATATACATTTTTTGCAAAAAAGTTGCTTTATTCTTGAAATATGGTTTGAGAACTATATTGAAAATTAGATTATGGTTATATGGTTCTCGAAATTAATTTTAGGCATGTACACAAAAATTTATTGTTGTTTTTCCTGAAATGCAAGGATAAAATATCATAATATAAAATGGCCAATTCTTCAAATTCCATCTCATTCCATATTGCTCAAAGTCATTCATAGAGTTCTCCCTTTCCACCTCCAGTAAGTTCATATTTTATTTATATTTCAATTATCTTAATTGAATTTATTTATTTTTTATACATGTCAATTTGAATAAAAATGTATCCAAGTGTGTAGGATATTGATTCAGAATTGAGTTCAAATGCAAGAAATATTCCACCATTTCAAAAATGTTGGAAGCTCTTATCAAGAGCAGCATACCAGAAGCAATTGGTAGATGAAAATGGATGACCGCTTCACCCCGCTAATTGGAACATGGCATCTTCTAGCCACAATCTTCGATCAATGATGGTAATAAATGTTTGGCATAATGTTATTTAAACAAACTAATTGAATTGTGCTTAATAATATCATAGATGTACTAATGTTCAATATTTTTTGAAGTTACGATTCTAGTGATGATGAGCGACCCACCTACCATCTTCTAGAGCACCCCACTAAAATGTTCAAATCAAGAGAAGGCTACATTAAGAGCAAAACTAGGGGAGGAAGCATACAAAGAGGTTGAATCAACCACCGACTGAATTCCCACTATGTCCAAATTCACCAATTAGGAATGACTACAACAAAGTAGCTCTTCATCACAAGTTAGCAATGGAGGAAATCAAATAGAAGTTGGTATGGATGATTACTTACAGGATATGACTGCCATGGAGGAAATGTTGTTAGATTTATTCTAGAACAATGAACTAGGGAATGATGCTCATATCACTAACACCTTATTAAGAAGTCTAAAATCTACTTTCAGCACCCCCTTCTTTGGACTTGGCGGCGAGTAAAAATTTACCCAGCTGGGGACAATGATGTTACTGTACAACTTTAAAGCAAATTTTGGCATGTTGTATGCATGTTTATCAAAAATATTAAGGTAATTGACCATGATCAAGTCCCTTATATTTTGATCAATTTTTTCACACAATCAACATTAAAAATGGTCAATTTTATGAACGTTAAATATTGACATTATACATTTATATTTCCCACCAACTGTAAGTTATTCAAATAAAAGGTTCTTTCAAGTGATAATGTCTTGCGTAGTAGTTGTGAAGATGCAAAGCAGTTGTTCAAAATGCTGGGTGTTGAGTACATATCATATCATGCATGTCCAAATGATTGTATTCTATATAGAGGAGAATATGCAGACAAAGAGATATGTATGAAATGTGGGCATGACAGGTACCATAAATAAATAAATAAATAAGGGTAAATCACATGGTCCTCCTCATCAGATATTGAGGTACATGCCTATAATCCCAAGGATTCAAAGGCTCTTTCATCTTAAGGAATTAGCTATGTTGCAGGGGTGACATGCCTCACACAAAACTGAGTAAGGGGTTATGTGAATCCCATTTGATTCAATAGCCATGTATCATATAGAGGATATATGGCCCAAAACATTCAATGATGAAGTATGAAGTCTACAACTCAGCATAGCCATGGATGACATCAAACCATATTCCTTCCAAAACACCAACTATTCTATATGGCCTATAGTAGTGATCAATAATAATATCCCCTCATGGTTGTCCATGAAGAATGAACATTTCATGTTGGCTCTCATAATTCTTGGTATAAGACAAGTGAAGAATACTGATGTCTACTTACAGCCATTGGTAGATGAAGTGAAGGAATTATGGGAATGTATACATGTATATGATGTATCAAGACCCATTGCAACAGAGAAGAGTTTAATGTTGAATGACATATGTTATTACACCATACATGATTATCCGGGTTTAGGAGGTTGCTCTGGTAAATTACATGTTTATTGATTTGTTTATATATGTAACAATGTTGTTTCACATATTAATTTAATTCACTACAATTGTTTTGATGTTCATGATCGCTAATGTTCCCTATATTATAAAAAATTTGATAGTTCTTGTAACGAAAAGGTATCATGGATCTAAATTTTGTGGACTTTCTCTGAAGGCTAGGTGGTCCAACTACCTGTGAAAGCTAGTGTATGACTGCTCTAGGGTATTCCTCCCAAAATAACACCCTTACAGAAGAGAAACATCCACTTTCAATGGTAAACTAGAGAGAACCAAAATGTCTGCAATAATGACACCCACTGAATGGCTTAGATCATATGATAGATTGAAGGAGAAGAAGATTGCAAAAATGTTTGATTCAAATGGGGATCCTATGTTCAATGATTCATAATTATTCGATACCTATGTTGAGAAATTTCCCATTGGGATGAAAATGAAATATTTCTTTTAGGAGCTCCTATATTGGGAACATCTTATGGTTGTCCACTTACTAGATCCCCTGCATATATTTAAAAAAGTTTCATCTCCTTTATGTAGGCACATATCATCAAAACAAAATGATGCATTTTCTATTAGGAGAGATCTTATTTCTTCAAAAACTAAAAAGAACCATTGCCCAAGAGAAGAAAATAGAGGAGAGGTTGGTCCCTCTTGGTCATTCAAAGAAGGTGATGTCCCCTAAATTTTAAAGAAAGATGATATTTCTTTGGAAAATGAAGTTATAATGGGTGTGAAGGTGACTTCTTTATATGGGTCTTCACTATAGTGTTGCTTTGTTGTGGAACACCATTTTTTAGGGTTGAAAATTTCATGAGCATTTGAACCCTCTAAGAGTACTTATGTCAAAGACATTATTTTAATATTTTTTATTTTTTTTATGTAATGGGATAAAATATAATTAATTTTTCTTTGTGTTTATTTTGCAATCATTATCCTATGCTTGTGTGTGGGTGTCTGAGCCATGTTTTCCCCAAATGCCTATGACGTGTCATATCTAAATTATTTTCATTTGTACATTGGACCACATCAAAGGAGATTCATATGGCTAGCATTCTACGGTAGTATCAAGAGATAATTGAGATAGTTTGTATGTTTGAGAAGGAATTGCTGGCGAGTTTCATGCACCTGCAGGTTCATCTTCTAATTCACCTAGTAAATTAGGTTGAATTAGTTTGGGTGGTTTCTTGTTATTGGATTTTCTTCTTAGAGAGGTACATAAACAAATTGAAAGGTTTTGTTCAACAAAGGGTAAAACCTGAGGGGTATATGGGTAGAGGGGTACATATTGTATGTCTTTCTATTATGCCAGTGAGTACGTCAAGAAGATCAACAGCACACTAGGTGTGATGATTTGGGACGAAAAAGAAATGAAGGCAAAAGAAAATGGGAGCTTCTCCAAATGAATGGAAAAAGGTGCATGATAAAGAGTAAGTGACTTATCATTTGTTAAATTTCTACAAAGTAACTATTCACACTGAACTTCATAATGCATATTTTGATCTCTTACATACTATATATGTTGGTTTGATTTCATCGCTAAATTCATAAATTGAAGCCATCAACAAATTCATTCTTTACAATTCAGAAGCAACATAGCCCTAGGTTGCATTTTACGAATAGAAGAGGATGAAATGGGACAATGACAGGAAAGAATTCAGACTGTTGAATGGTAGAAGTGTGAGTTATCCTAATCATTTAAAATAAAATATGCCGATGGCATGCCCTAACAGTTGGGTTGTTGATCAAGTTAGAGAGAAATACAGTGCATCTGGTCGTTACCTGTATGTTGAGGATGATGCGTTGAATATAGGGATTGGGTGTAGAAACTCAGTAATAATATCTTTCTGTATAACATTTTTAACTTCATAATTCACCTTTTAATTCTAACATCTATATTTTATATTTTAATTATGTTCGGGTTATTAGACACATAACACTGTGAAATTTTCACTTTTTCATAAATGCCTTTGTTCCCATCTATGTGGGCATATGGACATCATTTTTGCATGGAGGATGTCAATGATGGATGCATGACACAAGATTGTGGAGTGGAAGTCAATCTCAACCAATATAGTCGTGCTAGACACTGCAATCAAAACCTAATACAACAGACATTAGTTTACATCGTCAAGATACAAGAGATCATTGAAGTGGAATTCTCTTTGTTCTAATGTGTTATTTTTAGGTGCAAGTGGTGGGATGCCTTTGATCAGAAAAATGTAAAGGAAGATCTCGATAGTGGAATGATATCTATCAACTCTAGAAAGATGTGCCATAAAGCTAAGTAACCTTATGTTTTTCCAAAACACTCGAACCAGATGTTTTTCTACCCATATCTGTTGGATAGGGATTGGTGGTTTGTATTAAGACATGATCCTTGATCAAAACATATTTTTGAGAACAACAATGTTATCATGCAATGTGGGGAAGATAAATAGGGTGATGACAATAGAGGGTGATATGTACTTGTGTTATTTCATCATTTATATTATTGTTGTATGTTTTTTGTTTCTTTATTTCGCTAATTATATTGTTTTTTATTTGTCTCATTGGAATTTTATATAATTTGTAAGATCCACAAACATTTTTACAATTTTTTCTTCTAGTGGAAACAGTTTTACACTTAAAACTAAGTATTTCCAATTGTGTAATTTATAACTTAAAAATAAAATTTTAACATATTTGTTTAATTCTAATTTACAGCAAACTTCTGCTATAGGTTTTGGATAAACATTAGGATTCATCAAAAGATTGTAATTCTAAGCACGAGTTATCATTTTTGTACTCTTTTGTGACCCCAAACATATATTTCTAATATAAAACATTTTCTACTATAGATAATATAAAAGTTTATTTTGAATCCTAAAGGTGAGCACTCCGTTAAGAATGCTTATTTATAACTATATTTTTTTAATATATCAATATAAATATACTCATTATTTCCTTTATCAAATGACATTGCGAGTATCAATCTAAAATAATTCACGAGTGATAGAAAATGAAGGAAAATCATATCTATGCTATATATGTGTACTAAAAGGCCTACAACAACCCTCATCAATTTTTTTCAATATATTAAAATAACCTCCCTTATATTCAATATGCAACATATCTCCATAAATATAAACGTTTAAAACATGTTGTACAATATCTAAATAAGGATTCAAGGTGACAATCCTTCTCAAATAGGAAAATGTGAAGAATATCCTAAAAATGAGAAAATAGGGAATTTGGAAACAACATTGAAGATTTATTCTAGAAAGATTCACAAGAGCACTCAGTGATTTCGATAAAATAAGATGATTCTTCCCGATTTGACGTAAAAATGGTTGAGATGAAAATATTAAAGAGAATGAATGTATAATTAGATGTTAGATAATTATTGGTTTATTAATAATTTCACATGTTTTTCTTCATATTTATATCAAAGTCAATATAAATCATGTAGTGATAAATCTATCAGGACTTTAAATGAAAATTTTGTGTATTAATATGTAAGATTAAATTCTTGACATGAGAGATAAACTCATGTTTATATATTTAAATTCTAGTTCTTGCAACATTTTAAATACTAAAAGGAGGTCTTATGTGCATGTGCAAAATGTTGATTACATCTTTTTATGGGCCATAAGAGAAACAAATGGGCTTACATGGATGAATGAGAGGTTTTAATTTTTTATTCATGAATAGTGGAAGAAGTTGAATTTTCTTTTCAATGGTAATTATAAATAAATGTTGAATTAATAAATATTTTATTGCTAAGAATTAAATCATAAATAGTGTGATGGTGATTAAGAGGCATGTGTTTGACTTGCTAATAGACATGGTGATGCATTTTTCTTTCCCATTTAGATTATTTAACATAAATATCTATTTTTATGTATTTATAAGTAAATTATTTAAAGTTGACATGTCTTTATCATTGTAAACATGATGTACTAGCTAGGAGAAAATTAGAAATGTGAAACATGATTTTTAGTGACTATCTCATGATAAGTATGTGGAAAAAATAATATTTCTTGAGTTCTTCATTAAGAAATAATCAAATATATTATTTGTAAAAAAAGATAAATCTAATATAGTATAATTTTTTTATTATTTAACTCATTTTTTATTAAGAAAAGATAGATTTAAACCACAATAGCAAATAAAGAACCAAAACAACACCAAAGTGTTGTATCTTTATTACTAAAAAAGAGTTCACTTGCCTCTTTAAGCGAGAACTTCCAATAGAGAAAATCCCCAACTACAAGTTACTTCACAAGCCTTATTTTACATTCCTTCCGCATCTTTAGAGAAAGAAATTTCTAATTTACATTTGTTAAGAGTTGTTATAAATATTAAATTTAAATTGTTTGAAACTCTCATAGCTCTAGTGATAAATTAAATTTTATTAAAATGTAATTTTAAAAATATCATACTTTTTTAAACTTAACAATAGATTGAATTTTATAAACCAGTATAGATCCATCTTAACAACGGATCTACCAAGAGCTGAGAGGAATCGAATCTCATTATATGAAAATCTCTTTTTAAAATGCAAAGCTTGAGAAAAGATGTACATGTCCAAAGATTTAATCTCTTTTAGTGCTTCATAAATCTATGATTAAGATGGATCTATAGTGGCATTCTATATCTATATATAAACCATGTGTAATTTTCATTTATGGTCATATTTATGGTAATTTTACAATTATAGTTTCAACCATATTAAGCTTTGTAATTTATAAAAATATCTTTGCATTTTTTTAAAGTAAGTCGTTTTGCATGTAATTTATTATATAAACTTTTGATATAAGTTCACCAATTCATAGTCTATAATAAATATTATTTAATAAAGATAAACACCATGATGATAACCATCTAACAAACATAAACATCATCTAAAATACACATTCAAATTTGATAACATCATCTAATTATATACACCTCTAACATATATAAACGTCATTAGCTAGCACAAAAATCTAATAATCTATCAGGGCATCATCATCGTGATCATGTCTAACAAAACATAAGCTTTGTAATCTAACATCATCACCACACACATCCTCAAATATACATCTCATGTCATACACATATATCTGCAAGCACATTAAATGAACATTAACAAAATATATATATTATATATATATATATATATATATATATATATAATATATATATATATATTATATATATATATATATCAACACCAACATGATATATAATTAAGTACATTAACATGAACAAAAAAAAATGTAGCATGCATCTATATATATATATATATATATATATATATATATATCTATATATATATATATATATATATATATATATATATATAATATATATATAGATAAGTCAAAATAATTATTATTAAACATATGATACAATAGTAGTAGCAAGGAAAATTTTAAGGATGGAAAATTATCTTGAAGTTTAAAAACATTTGTGAATCTCACTAGTCGTTAATATCAAACTATAAAAAAAATTATCAGAAGAATTTCGTCGTAAATCACATATAGAAAGACATTTGTCTTTCTATATGTGATTTACACTGAAATTCTTCTGATAACTATGATGGATCACAGAAGCCTCAATTATACTATAAAAATTTTATTGATGTATTTGTAAAAGTTATCAAATTTATAATGATTTTATATATACTCTCTATATAATGTTAACTATTGTTATGCTAAAATTATTTTTACATTGTAAAAGTTGGGGGAATCATTTTTATAAAAAATGGAAATTGGCGAATCTTTTCTTTGGAAAAATCATGGAAAACTAACCCACCTATGAATATTAGCCCCTAAAATTTTCCATGAGTAGTAGTGGTAGCCAACTGGTTTGTAGTAGTAGACAATGGATGGTCAATTGCTTCAACAGTAAAACTATGAGGTGGAGGAGAAGGTGGTTGGTCTGCTCTCTAAAGAGAAACATGAGGTAGTGGGTGATCATGAGGTGAGTGACGAGGAGGTGGAGTACTACCAGAAGGATCAACACCCTAATCATCTTGATGCAATGGGGTAGTACTAGGTGAATACCCATGTGTATTTGTTATATTCTGATCCCTCCTCGCTACTAGTAGCCTAGTATCTCTGATGATATGATGCATAAGACTCATCATATCAGATGAACAATCCCTCAAGAGCTACAGGATCCTAGGATTTGTTGTTGGGCGCAGCCCAACTTGTACAAATTTTGGGGAAGGAAGCCAAATTTTGGTGATAAAGTGTGCAGTAAAAAGTGAAGTAGATCACACAGAAAATGAGTACTGCATAATGAACGTACCATGTCATATAGGGCTTCGCATCGAATCCCTTCCCTTTTTGTTTAAGTGTATAATTGTAAAAGTTGAATGGTTTTGTACCATAGTCCCTTGCATTTTGGAAACCATTGTATGTGGTCCATGGTATTGAAGTGATGTAATCTCTCAATGTAATAGTATATAGGGATGAATAATAAACGAGGAAGGCAATGATAATTAGAGCTGTGTTTATGGTTTGATTCTTAGTGATTGGATTTTGTGGTGAAGGAAAGGATCTGTAGCTGAATGCATAGAGGCCTAAGCCTACAACTGAGGGTGCAGATGACCTATAGCTGAGTGCCCAGTTCAAGAACTATTTGTTGTACAAATTATATATTATAAGCAACAGTTCATGTGGATGTAGTCCCACATTGGGACAAACCACGGTAAAATCTATGTCTACATGTTTTCATTTCCTTATTATTTTCACTCTATTTTTAATATTGTAAAGTTTATGAATGTTTATGATATGTGTGAGTAATGACTGTAATTATACGAAGTAAAGTATAAGTGTGAAGTGTTTTATGAATTCAAAGTAGTAGATAAGTGTTAAACATAAGAGAATACAACAATGCCACATCACAGTGTCCCTCAAGTTGCAAAAACCTAGTTCTGCAACCTCCCATAATCACTTCGGGCAAGACTGTGATCTGCTTGCAGGTCGTTGTCGAGAGGTTCAGTGGTTGAAGGTTTTGTTGGTGCACAATACAATTTGAACCTAGGTCCAACCCACCTAAGCCAACAAATGGTTATGTTGTCGGGACTAGAACTTGGGTCTCTCGGGTGAAAGCTAAGTATCTTAACCAACTAGACTGCAATGGAATATTAAGAAGTGCATATTCTGTGTACCTTTTGGTATATTTCTAGGACACATTGTTTGAAAGCAAGGATTGGTGGTGGATCCTGCGAAGATTTCTATCATTGTGAATTTATCTCCACCAAAGATAGTTAGGTAGCTTCGCACCATAGTGGGACATATACAATATTACAAAAAAAATATCAAAATATATGGGTAGATTACTACGCCTATGGAAAAAATGCTGAAGAAAAATGTTACTTTCGTATGGAATGAAGAATGTCAAAAGATCCTTGATACACAAAAATAAAATATGGTAACTGCACTTATATTGGTATTTCCAAATTGGAATCAGGAATTTAATGTTCATGTGGATGCTTCATGGATAGCTTTGGGAGTGGTGTTAGCATGGACTGGTGTACGAGAAATCAATCACCCGATAGCTTTTACAAGTAGGAAAATTTCTAAAGTAAAGAAGAACTATAAAACTATAGAAAGAGAAGGAATAGCTATGGCAGATGCATTGTAGAAATTCAAACATTATTTGCTGGGAGCACATTTGAAGATGTTCACAGATCACTCCGCACTAAACTATCTAGTCAATAAACTTGTTTTAAGAGGAAAAATTTGCAGGTGGCTATTATTATTTCAAGAGTATGACTTTGAAGTTTTTATTAAGCCAGGAAGACTAAATGTTGGACCTCATCATTTTTCAAAGTTAGAGATAGGAGAAGAACCAATGAATATAGAGGATAACCTTCCTGATGTGTAGTTTTTTTCAATCAAGGTAGTAGATGATCACTTCGTTGATATTATTCAGTTCTTAACCACGTGGATGGCTCCCTCATAATACACTACACAAAAGAAGAAACAATTGGTGGTTAGACAATAGATTTTTCACTGATTGCAAGACATTTGTATAAAATGGGACAAGATGAAATACTGCGCAAGTATGTTCCTGAGCATGAAAGACATATAATTTTAATAGAAGCTCATAGTGGTGTAGCTGGTGCACATTATGCAGGAAAAGGTACTACGCAGAAAATTTTAAGAGCGGGACTATGGTGGCCTACATTACACAAATATGCAAAGGAGTTCTATCGAACTTGTGATATTTTCCAAAGAATAGGGAAACCTTCAAGGAGAGATGAAATTCCACTAGTGCCACAAGTAAATTTACAGTCTTTTGACAAATGGGCTATTGATTTTGCTGGACCTATCAATCCACTAGGGAAAAGGACTGGTGCGAGGTATATAATCACTACAACTAACTATTTGACAAAGTGGGACATAACACAGCTAGTGAAGGATTGCAGCGCAGAAACTGCTATGAAGTTGATTTCTGAATACATACTATCTAGATTTGGGTGCCCAAGGATATTGATGAGCGACCAAGGGTCACATTTCTTGAACAAGTCCATTGAAGCATTAACTGAGGAATTTCAAGTTTACAACTAGAAGAGCACTACTTACCATCCTCAGGCAAATGGAATTGTGGAAGCATTCAATAAAATTTTGGAGAATGCATTGAACAATGTATGTAATGTGAACAGGGATGATTGGGATCATAGAATTTCACCAGTATTATGGGCTTATAGGACTACATGCAAAAACGTTGATAGGTCAGACATAATTTAAGTTGTTTTATGGGCAAGAAGTTGTGATTCCTCTAGAATATATTATCCCTAACCTAAGAATTGTAGCTTTTACAAATATGATAGACCCTACATTATGGAAGAAAGGTTGTCGCAGTTACTAGATCTAGAAGGAGATAGATTTATAGCAGGATTTCATCAATAAGTGAAAAAAGAAAGAGAAAAGGCTTGGCATGATAGGTGCGTTAAGCAAAAGAAGTTTTAGTTGGGAGACCTTGTTCTCCTCTATGACAGTAAGTTTGTGAAATTTCCAGGGAAATTCAAAACACATTGGTTAGGCCCATATGTGATTAAATATATTACTGATAGAGGCACAACACAATTAGCAAAGTTAAATGGAGAACTAATTCAAGGAAAAGTGAATGGCAGTAGATTAAAGTTGTGCAGGGACAACCTTGTCCCTATAGCTTTGCCCTAAAGAAGAAAGAAGGAAATTTTTAGTGTCACATGCAGTTGAAAGTGGACATTGGACTATAAACTACGATGCAGAGAGAGCTTCAACGAAGCAATTACTTCAACACAATCAGGAATATGTCAAAGTTTGTAGGTGACCATGATATAAGACAGAGGTGCACTACAATAGGGAATATGTTGAAGTTCATCGGAAAAATAAAAATATGACCTTTAAAAGGAATAAGATAGGTGTAAAGTCACAATTAAGATGACATATCGACATAATTTATGACCAGATATGCATTTAAGACAATAAATCGACAGAATTTAGGGATAGATGTGCATTTAATGACACAATCTGAACAGAATCGAGACAATCAAATCTAATGATGAGGTTTGAAGGCCAGAATTTTTATAAATAACAGACTCTCACACCGATTAATGACTTTACTGAATTGAGAGCTTAAGAGAGTAATAGTGAGAAGTAGTTGTAGAGATTACTTGCATGAATATATTGTCGTCTAAATAATTTATGTGAATCTTTAACAAGAGAGGTATAAAGGGAGTCATGGAAGTAGCCTCCGCAGAAACACCTGATGCACCTGCAACACCACCTGCAGTAGTAGTTGAAACACCCTCCATAGCAACATCGATGTCACAAAAGTAGCCGAAATCATCAAGGAAGAAAAAATCCAAGGAGGAGAAATCCAAAACAAAAAAAATACAAGAAGCTTGTTAAACCCATGAAAACTCATAAGCAAACAAAGTCAGCTGATGTTGAGGAAGAATAGATAGAGGAAGATGTAGGGAGCGGAGTATTCATTTCACCACTACCATCTTATATCCCGCTGAGAAATTCGAACACAAAGCCAGTAAAAGATGTTAAAGATGTGAAGTACGAGATATTCACACCGCTTTTGCCAGAAGAAGTACCCTTTGAAGGAGAGTTGTTAGGAAAAATTCTTCAACTAAATTTTACAAACACTAACTTCAATGATCAGACGAAGTATCCACAGTTTTTGTCGGATCGATATTTGCAGCATGTTCACTACCTAGACGATGAAGCGACTAGATTAGAGGCACAACGGTGGGCAAATGGGTTGAGGCAATCAAGGCTGCTCAATATGTTAAATGTGTTGCACTTCAGCAAGAGCTCAGCCAATACAGCATGTGTGCACTAATTATTGGTGCTAATTCATGACGGACACTTGTGGTTAGGGGATAAAATCCTGATAGATGAAATGATTATTTGGAGAATTACAAAATTACCATACTAAGGGTGGAACCCCACAGAGGAGTTCGTCGGGAAGGACCAGGTTTGTGCCTTGGCATAAAGCATGAAGTAGAAGTAAGGTTTGGTGAAATGCAACAAGGGCTACAACATCAACTCTATCAGTGACCTAGTAGTCTACTTCACAGCACATATTCTAGTCAAGAAAATCATGTGAAAGTACTATGCAAATGAAGTCCCTGCGCCGTTGGTGGATATAGCAACGCAGTGTGCAAAAGGAGTATAGTACAACCGTGTTGTGTACTTGTGAAAAGAATTCCAAAATGATTTACATGAGGTACAAGAAAAAGGTACCCCTTTTCATTATGTCTAGCTTATTTTAATTATTGCATTTTTAGCATGGAGGGAGTCGGAGGACACACAGTTCCCCACTGTGCCTACAAATGTTTGTGAGCTGCAAAGTATGTGTCGTTGTGGCACACTACTTAGCCATCACGAGCCCAAGAGAATGGAATTTTATTTATATTATATTAGATGGATTTTCGTATGATTGTAAATTAGTATCTGCGGTTATCGCCAAGTCTCTACATAAATTATAGCCCTATGGTGAGCTTCAGGGCAAATTTCCATAAGGTACCAATTCAGGCATGCAAAGACCCCAAGATGAAATGGAACACATTTCCATACTTGGTCAAAGAGGAGAACTTGGAAGCATTAGTGTAGAAATGGCCCGTGGAGTGGATGACTCTAACAGAGGAAGAAAAAGACAGTTCCATGGAGGAAGAAGAACCAGACACTTCACATCATGGCGAAGCAAGTGGAAAAGATAAATAGTAAGAATCGAAGTAGGAGAAAGAGGAAGAAGAGGAACACCATGACGTGGAGAACCACAAGGAGGAGCACCATGAGTAGGACCCTAAGGGAGGTGAAGATATGTTGAAGTAGACAGAGAAAGCAGAAACAGGGAAATCTTCCAGGGAGAAAATAAATATGCAGACTGGAGCTTCACCGAGCAGCAAAAAGAAACATAAGGCAGACAAGTATAAGGAAACATTGTCATTGGTCCTTACTGATGGGGACCTAGATGAGATTGGTGAGAAGGTACAGGAAATCATAGTGCACTCATAGAGTAGGATAGAGGATCGCTACGACGAGCTTATTACAGGTGTGTAGGAAAGGATTGCAGAGTTGAAACTTTTGGCATTATTAGTTAGACAACCTGCACAAGTACAGGAAAGGATTACTGAAGAAAGGATGATAGAGCCTACCCGTGTAGCAAGGCTAACACAAATACCTGAGGGGCTCTACAATTCGAGTCGGCAAAAATTTAGCAACAGGCCAAGGAGTCGACACACATAAACTTGAACATTACAGTAGTGTCGCTGCCAAGGTTGCATAAGATACATGAAGAAATTATGGAAGAGTTAAAGTTAAGGGAACAGTTTACATCGTCGGTCAACCTATAGATAGAAAAGGAGTGGGTCACACTGTCATAGAATCCTGATCAAATGATACAAGAGATAGATCAGATAGCAAAATAATATCAACAGCTGAAGGATGTAGTAGAAATGACATGCAAGAGAATTCCAGACATGAAAGTATGTAAAGAGGAATCAGTAAAAGAAAAGATCGCGAAGCTCAACCTTATGATCAAGGAGCAAAAGGATAAAGTTGCCACAGTATAGTTTGAATATGAAGTTAAAATCAGTGATCTGCGATTGAAGTTATAGCTAGCTACGCCACCAGAAGTGAGAAGTCAGAGGGAGGTTGACCTCAAAATAGTCATGGCTAGTATCTATGCATCAATGGAAAACTACAGAAAGATACTGGATGAGAGTATGTAGATTTGGAATTCACTACAGGAAGATCCAAATGTTCAAAAACTACAGGAGGAGGTGTAGCAAAAGTAGCAGCAGTTAGAGGCAAGTCGAGCAACTGTGAAGACATTGCCTATATCATAGAAGCTTGCAAATATACTGAAGTGAAGGAACTATAGAAGAGGATCGAAGAGTTGAACAGGGTAGAGAAGACATTGATAGACATAACCTAGCCTTGGTAGGACAAGGCCCTTCATCGCTCCCAGACAACGGATAAGAAGCTTTAGGAGCTTCGAAAAAAGGAGGCAGCATTGCTACAGAAGGCTAATGAGCATGCAACAAAAGTATTATTGGATGAAGCAAGTAGCGAGGGTAAGCAGAAGATAGAAATGATCCAACAATTCAGCCAGGCCTATAATATTATTGCGGAGAATATCAAGGGCACAATAGCTAAGTGACTCGAGACGAGTCACAGTTGAGTGTTGGGGACATGTTGGGGGCAGCCCAACTTGACTAGATTTTGGGCAAGGAAGACGATTTTTGGGGATAAAGAGCACAATACAAAGTGAAGTAGACCATGCAACGAATGAGGACTATGCAGTGAGCCCACCATGTTCTATAGGGGCTTCACAGCGAAGCCCCTCCCTTTTTTTTAAGCATATAATTGTAAAATTTGAATGTTTTTGGACCATAGTCCCTTGTATTTTGGAAACCATGACATGTGGTCCATGGTTTTAAAGTGATCTAATCCCTTGATGTAATAGTATATAGGGATGAATAATAAAGAAGGAAGGTAGTGATAATCTATGTTTATGGCTTGATTCTTGGTGATTGGGTTTTGTTGTGAAGGAAAGGTTCTGTAGCTGAGTGTGCAGAGACCTAAGTCTGCAACTGAGTGCGCAGATGACCTACAGTTGAGTGTGCAGGTTAAGAACTATTTTTTGTACAAATTCTATATTATAATTAATAGTTCTTGTGAACGTAGTCCCACATTGGGATGAACAATGGTAAAATATGTGTCTACATGTGTTCATTTGCTTATTATCTACACTTTATTTTTAGTATTGTAAATTTTATGAATGTTTACGATATGTGTAAGTAATGACTGTAATTCTGTGAACTAAAGTATAAGTGCAAAGTATTTTATGAATATGAAGTGGTAGATAAGTGTTAAACATAAGAGAATACAATGGTGCCACAACGCAGTATCCCTCAGGCTACAGAAACCTAGTTCTGCAACCTCCCATAATCACTACGAGTGAGACTGCGACCTACTTGTAGGTCATTGCCAAGACGGCCAACGGTTGAGGGTTTTGTTGGTGCACAATACACTTTGAACTTGGGCCCAACCCACCTAATCCAACATCTGCCTTGATGTCTCGAGACATCATAAGGCAAACTCTCTCCTTGGAAAAAATTCTAGAGAGTCGGTCCTAGTACTCCATCGTAAATCTGGCACCAAACCTATGCACCCACATGCCCACGTCCATCTACATCTGAGTATGTGCCTCACCCTCCGTAACCTCATCCATATATGAATCTCCCTTTGGTGGGGGAGGAGGCATATCCCCAATGAAACTACTGATGTTACAAAATACATAGTACATAATATTAATTAGACAATTACATTAAATAATTTAATAAAAAGAAGTTAAATAATGTGTTAGAATAAATTTTATTATGATTAATTAAGACAATAAAATGAAACTATATTAATTTAAACAAAACACTAATATTACCTTTATCATCTACCAACTCATATGGTGTGAAGAGGATATTGGGTCACTATCTCCAATCCATCCCTGCGTATGAACATGACATTAAGATAAACATGTGGTCAATCTCACTGGCTACTAACCCCGTTGCCTTGGCATAAATCTTGGTTGGAAACTTCTACATGCCCCTCTTTAGAATCATCTCGCCCTACATGTGGATTCAGACCTCATTCATTGACCTAGGATGGAGGCAATCAAACATAGGCCTCATCTCTAGAAATTCTCAAAAGAAACAAAAAATATATCAGGAAAAATGGAAGTTCGTCATCCCATGTATCATAGCACAACATCTATATAAATGCATACAAAATTGTCACAAAAGAATGCTAGACCATCTACTACATCATGACCTCTACACCAAAGAATCTACATTAAAAAAAAGAGGGAAACTAACGTGTTTCTCATCACTAGTATAATGTGTAATGGTACTCACTAATAGTGATAGGAACCTAACCTCGTCTATGCCAAAATGAGTGATATGTAGTTTTCCGACAAAAACCTAAAAATATGTTAGATGCACTACATGATCCCCAACATATATATGAGAGTATACAAGCTAACTCTCTGCTACAAAACCATGGGGGATATCAGAGAACTACGGAAAATCCTCCCCTCTTCTGGATAGGCTAGTGATAAAATAAATTCTCTCCTTAGTTGGCCCATATCATGTTCAGAGTTATTTGTGCCAACCAACAAAATGGTACACTACTGGCCCTTTCAGTAACAACCTGTGTAGCATATTCTGTAGTCTCACCCGAAGCAGTATAGTGGGATGCAAGAACCAAGTTTCTGGATCCAGAGACTAGTGTGATGTCTTCCAGCACCTTGGACCTTCCTTTGTGCAAATCAATAAACTCTTAGGGAAAGTTACTGCAAATCTGTTAAAACATCCCTTGGACCTTCGTGAAGGACTATGATTAGTCCCAGTGGACCTTTAACAGTCAATTTACCTACTATGTGCATCATAAAGTACTCATAATTTTGTTTCTACACAGATCTACTTAAGTCATTAATAAACATAAGAGAAATTAAAACAATCTTTGTAGAAGTGTTTAAACATGTATTGTGTACATTATTAAGACTTTTTCAAGAGAATCGTGTAGCATTAAATCAATATTTCATGAAACAATTCATTCATCGATGGCATATAACATAAATAGACATGAACATAAATACTCAATAATTCTTCAGAAGCTTGTATTTATTGATCTGAATTTTCATATTACAGACTCAAAACTGCCCTGCACACATAGCTACAGGGGTCCACGCACTCAATTATGGACTCCACCTAGGCCTTCGTGCACCCAGCTATGAAACCTTTCCTTCCCTATCTAAGTGCAGGAACCAGAGCCTTCCTGCCCTAGCTTCTTCAGTCAACCCAACTTCTTATCTCCTGTTCCACTTAGTTACTTCTTCCTTTCACTAAGACTCACTATTTATAGACTTTTTTCATACAATGCCATGGTCCGTGGACCATGGGTGAATCTCAAAAATCGACTCAAAACTTATCCAAAACGTGGGGCTAAGCCCCTTCGACTCTTAATCATCTATGCACTCTACATCCACAAATCGTGAATACTTTACATTATTTACAAAATTGTACCAAATTTTGGGTTATATTAACCCCAAACTAATCGATGAGACCCCATCCCAACAGGCCCCCAACACAAAGATCGTGACTCGCCCTCAAGACACTGTTGGTGATGCAATCTTACAATGAAGATCCCCTAGCTCCACCTGGATCACTACAACTTCAACAATGCTCAATGTTGCTACCTGTCGAACCTCCTCGACCAATTTTTTAGTGGCTAGTCCTTCTATTTCCAGCCTCATCATCCGATGTGTCTGCTACAGTCCCTTATGTTTATCTTAAATGGAGAGCATGATTTGATAAGCCTCATCCAACCAAGGTTGCAACTTGGCCTTTAGCAAGGCCTCTTTCTTTTGTGCTTCCTCTACCTATGCGAGTAGCTTCTTTCCTTCCTGTAACTTGGCAAGGCATTGCGTTGGTGCTAAGGTGCGCGCAGTTGCCCTGACCTATTCATATTGGCATTGCATCTCCCTTACCTTTGTGTTCAATGTTTGCAGGTTCAGATCCTCCTGTAGATTGGTCAATAGCTCCATATCCTGATCAAACAGTGATGCACAGTAAGTGATTTTTGTTGGGTTGTGTTATATTCTTTCCACAACTAGTCCACATAGTTAATCGGGGGGTTAGAGGAGGGGCGGAGCCCCCCCTTCACTGCGCAATAGGGGGGTCAAAGGGGTTTGAGGCAGGCAGGTAGCCCCCCTCTATGGGGTCTGGGGTAGCACCCCGGCAAAAAAAATTTGGACCCTATATTAGGTTGGGCGAACCTACCTATGGTTTTTTGCATGGTATTCACACATGGTTTTAGACGTGATGGTTTTCGGTCGATGATTTTAGACGTGATGGTTTTCGGTCCATAGTATTGGATGCTTCGACGTGTATAAATATGTATTTTAACATTGAAAGGAACATAATGAAAAATCAAGCTAGTAGTCCTAGTTTTGGAATCTAGGGGGAAATCTCTGTGTATATGTGTTTTATGTGTTATGCTCTCACACTGTTTATTTTCTGTGTTTTAGAATTCCTATGTAGGTAATTTCTGTATGGGCTTAAAACCTACATTTGATATCGAAGTTTTTTTGGCTTCAAGGGGACGCCTTTTCTGTTGAGGAGTTTCACTCAGGCTCGTGGTAAACCCTGTTCAGTGGGAGATCTGCATGATCAATTCTAGTGGTGAAAGAAGATGGCAAGTAGTGGAAAGATAGAGATCGAGAAATTCAATGGTCAGAGTTTTAAGTTGTGGCAACTCAAGAGGGATGATCTATTGGTGGATAAAGATCAGTGGATTGTGGTAGATTCGGGTACTAAACCAACGAGAGTGTCCGATGAAGAATGTAAAAAGTTGGATCGGAAGGCAAAGAGCATAATATGATTGTGTGTCTCAAATTTAGTATTGCTAAATGTATCATGGGAAGCTACGACTAAGGCTTCGTGGGACAAGTTAGGGACTTTATACTAATCTAAGTCTCTGGTGAATAAATTGTTCCTATGGAAAAACCTATATAACCTGGGGATGAAAGATGAAGACTCGGTGACAGAGCATCTGAATGCATTTAATATTGTGGTAAGTTAGTTATTATCTGTTGATATTAAAACTTTAGATGAATTTAAGTGCATTAGTTTGTTGTGTTCTCTTCCAGATTCGTGGCATAGTCTGGTTATTGCAATAGGTAGCAATGCAACTGCGTTTTAGTTTGATGAAATAGTCTCATCCTTGCTAATGGAGGAGATGAGATAGAAAAATATGGAGAGCTAGAATGGTGATGCCTTATCTGTATGAGGACAATCCTAGAACAGAAACAAAAATAAGTCATTGAGTGGGAGATCTAAATCTAGAGGGAGATCTAAATCTCCAGGAAAACCTGTAAAGGTCGTGTGTTGGAAATGCAGAAAGGAAGGGCACTACAAAAGGGACTGTAAATCTAAATCTCTTGATAAAGGAAAGGGATCTGATGATGCTCCTTTTGTAGAGGAGAAAACACATCAGATGAAGGTGGGGATGTGTACTTGGCCTCTTCAAGTACACATGTGGATCATGAGGCATGGTTGATTGACTCAGGTGCATCCTTTCACTTCACTCCCCATAGAGAGTGGTTCTGCAAGTATGAGAAATATGGTGGTGGTGATGTCTTCTTGGGGGATGATAGGAAGGCTAGAATCATTGGTTGCAGAAAAGTAAAGTTGAAGTTGCAAGGTGGAAGGGTTAGAACACTTCTGGGTGTTCTGTATATTCTTGCATTGGCCAAAAAATCTGATTTCTGTAACAAAGTTGGATGATGTAGGTGTAAAAACATTGTTCGAGAAGGATACCTGCAAGATGGTTCAGGGAGCACTAGTATTGATGCGGGGAGTTTGGATTGGAACTCTATACAAGCTGTAAGGTAGCACTGTTGTTGATGGGTGCAATAGTTTTGTGGTTCCTAAAAGTGGAGTAGAAAATCTAGTGGTCTCTGGAAAGAAGACCATGACGTGGCATCAAAGGCTTGGACATATCGGAAAGAAGGGCCTTCGAATACTTCATGGTAAAGGTATGGTAGGAGGTATGAGTAATAGCTCTCTAGATTTTGACTTCTGTGAAAATTGTGTATATGGGAAGCAGAATTGGGTGAGTTTTCCCTCTGGTGGCAAGAGGGTGAAACAAATATTAGAACTTGTGCATAGTGATGTGTTTGGACCTGTGAAGGTTCCATCACTGGGTAAGTCTATGTACTATGTATCATTTACAGATGACTTCTCAAGGAATACATTGATATATTTCCTTAAGAAGAAATCTGAAGTCTTTGACAAATTTAAAGAATTTAAGGCTCTGGTGAAAAACCAGACAGAGAAGAAGATAAAGGTTTTGAGGACAGATAACGGTGGAGAGTTTTGTAGTAAGGAATTTGAATAATTCTGTAAGAAGTGTGGTATAGCATGGAAAAAGACTAATCCATACACACCTGAGCAAAATGGAGCTGTAGAAAGAATGAACAAGATATTGATGGAAAGGGAAAGAAGCATGCTCAGTGGTGTTAGGTTACGACAGTAATTCTGGGTAGAGGCAGTGGAGACAGCATGTTACCTAGTCAACAGATCACCTTCATCAACGTTGGAGGATAAGACTCCACAAGAGGTATGGACTGGAAAGAAACCCTCTCTTTCACATTTGAGGGTATTTGGATGTGATGCATATGTACATGTTCCTAAGGATAAGAGGACCAAGTTGGATAGTAAATCTGAAAAGTGCATCTTTATTGGGTATAAGGATGGTTTAAAGGGTTATAAGATTTGGTACCCAATAACAAGGAAGGTTGTGTACAGCCGATATGTGGTGTTCAGAGAGGTGAAAGATGTTATTAAACATGAATTCCAACCAAAGGAACCTGAGAAGATATAATTTGAGCTTAAGGAGGAAGAATCAAACTCTATAGCAGAGGAGGAATCCGAAGATGAAGAACCACAAACTTTGGATGTGAGAAGATCAGTTCGAGAAAGAAGGCAGCCAGAAAGGTATAGTCCATTTGCTTTCTATTAAAATTTTGTTTTATCTATTACTAATGATGATCCCAGAACTGTGAAGGAAGTAGTAAATTGAGAGGATGGCAAACTCTGGAAAGAGGCCATGGTTGATGAAATGGCATCTTTACACAAAAATGAGGCTTGGGATCTGGTGGAGTTTCCAGCTGGAAGGAAACCCATTGGCAGTAAATGGGTGTTCAAGAAGAAGACAAATGCATAAGGAAAGGTGGAGAAATACAAAGCTCAGTTGGTAGAAAAAGGTTACTCCTAGGTGTCGGGAATTGATTTTGGTGATATTTTTTCTCTCGTTCCCAAGGTAGCTTCTATTGGATTACTTTTATCTGTTGTTGCTGCTTTTGATTTTGAGGTAGAACAGATGGATGTGAAGACAACATTTCTTCACGGGAATCTGGAAGAGGAGATCTACATGAAGCAACCTGAAGGTTTTGCGGTGAAGGGTAAGAAAGAACTGGTATGAAAGTTAAAGAAGTCTTTGTATGGGTTAAAATAGTCACCAAGGATGTCGTATCAGAAATTTGGTACATTTATAAGGGGACTTGGATTCACCAGAAGCAAAGAAGATCATTGTGTGTATTTTAAATTAATTGGTCACCATGCTATTTATCTGGACTTGTATGTGGATGATATGTTGCTGGCTAGAAATGACAAAGAAATTATCCAGGATTTGAAGACCCAATTTTCCTCCAAATTCGATATGAAAGATCTTGGTGTTGTAAACTATATTTTGGGCATGGAAATTAAAAGAGATAGGGCAAAGAGGAAGCTCTGGGTAAGCCAGAGGAAGTATGTTGAGACAATACTACAAAGGTTTAATATGCAGGATAGTAAACCAGTGAAGGCTCCTATTCCTGTCGGTGTAAAGTTATCTACTGAACAGTGTCCCAAGACACAAGAAGAGGAAGAGGACATGTCCTGTGTTCCATATGCAAGTGCAGTTGGTAGCCTGATGTATGTGATGGTCTATACTAGACCAGACATTGCACATGCAGTGGGAGTATTGAGCAGGATTATGTCAAAACCAAGAAATGACCATTAGACAATAGTGAAGCGGGTTTTTAGGTAGTTCTGTGGCACTAGTGATTATGGTTTGTGCTACCAAGGAAGACTAGGATTGGACAGAGTTTTGGATATCTATGGCTTTGTTGATGCAGATTGGACTGGAGATCTAGATTAGAGAAGATCTACAAGTGGATATGTGTTTAACCTATTTGGAGGTATAGTCAACTGGATGAGTAAGAAACAATTTGTAGTGGCGTTATCAACTACAGAGGCAGAATACATGGCAGCCACTCATGCAAGCAAGGAAGCAGTTTGGTTGCAGAGATTGTGTTCAAGTATGGGGGTTAGTATAGGGAGCTATAAGGATAGACTGTGACAGCCAAAGTGCAATTATATTGGCAAAGAACCCTAGTTATCATTCAAAGACAAAGCACATTGATGTCCAGTGTCACTTTGTGAGGGATATGATAGAAGACAAAAATGTGTTGATGGTAAAGGTGGACACTTTGAAGAATACTATAGATCAATTGAAGAAATTTGTGAACTCTAAGAAGTTCTCTTGGTGTAGAGAAACAATGGTCATTTTAGGGTTGGATAAATGACTAAGCTCTCCTATGGCCCCTTGTGGAAAGAAAACAAGAAGTGGGAGAATTTTGGGCTATGTTATATTCTTTCCATGACTAGCCCACGTAGTTAACCGGGGGATTAAAGGGGGGCGGAGCCCCCCCCTTCATTGCGTTGATTGCACAGTGGGGGGGTCACGGGGGGGCAGCAGCCCCCCCAATCTAGGGGGCTTGAGGGGGGTGGGTAGCCCCCCTCTCTGGGGTCTGGGCAGCACCCCGGGCAAAACAATTTTGGACCCTATATTAGGTTGGGCGGATCTACCTATGGTTTTTTGCATGGTTTTCACACATGGTTTTGGACGCGATGGTTTTCGGTCCATGGTTTTGGACACGATGGTTTTCGGTGCATGGTATTGGATGCTTCAGCATGTATAAATATTTATTGTAACATTGAAAGGAACATAATGAAAAATCAAGCTGGTAGTCCTAGTTTTAGGATCCAGGGGAAAATCTCTGTGTATATGTGTTTTATGTGTTATGCTCTTGCATTGTTTATTTTCCATGGTTTATAATTCGTATGCAAATAATTCATCTACCTGTGCCAGTAGCTAGTTTCCTAAGGTGCACGCAGTTTCCCTGGCCTCATCATATTGGCACTGCATCTCCCTTACCTCTATGTTCAATGTTCACAGGCTCGGATCCTCCTGTAGATTGGCCAATACCTCCATACCCTGATCAAACAGTGATGCACAGTCAGTGACTGCGGTATCCATGGTAGTCATGCCTTCCTTAATTAAGACTTTGCGTTGTTCACAGACCTCAGGCGAAGTCATGGGCTGCAACTTTAGTTATAGCTCTGCAATCTTCATGTTGAACTTGAAAGTGACCTATCCAACTTATGCCCTAGCCTCACGCACACCACCAGCTAATTTTATAACTTTGGCTTCAAGTTGTGCATCCACCAGGATGTGAAGTTTAGGCACTGTGAGTTCTTGTTGTTCTCTAATCCTGAGCTCTTCCACGACCCCCTGATGTAATGCATGTAGAGACTCAAGTGACAGTGCAACAAGGTTCAATCCCATGTTTTTTACTATGTGAAGCACCATGCGCTATTCATCTGTCTTTGAGCAGACTAACCCCTCAGGCAAAGGGAAGACTCTAAAGTCTTGTGGCCAATCCATATTCGTGACTATACTCTTTCCTCGTACCAAACTGGCTTGCGCATCGCTCTCCTTCCTGACATCTTCCTGAATTATGGTTGCTCGGAACTGGAACTCACGCAAATCCTTCTGGAAGCCCCCAAGCATCTACATGTATTGTTTCTTGAACTACTGCAGCACTTCTATTCTGGTGTCCTTGCCGATCTCATTGAGATTTTCCTTTCTTAATACCATGGGATCAACCAGTGTCTTATCATATTTCTGCATTTTCCGTGTTCCACCCTTCTACTTCATGCCAGGTCATTTCAAAATAAATCGAGTGCTCTGCCCTTCATCATCTCCGCCACCTTGTCCTGAAATCTCTTCTTCCTCTGTCTCCGGTGAAGCTGACTTATCACCTTTCTTTGACTCACATTATTCTTGTTTTTCCGGCTCCTTAGTATCATGTTCTTGCTCTATGCGAGCCTTTTCTACAGCTTCTTTATTTTTCTATTCTATTAGGGTACGCGCAACTTTCTTAGCGGCATCCTTTCTTTCCTGCACAGCAGAACTTTCCGTGCCCTTGCTTGTTCCAACATCTAACTCTGGCAGGGCACACCACTCTATAGGCCATAACCTTATGTCCTCCTACACATCCACTTCTAAAACCAAATAGGGCAACTGGTGCCATTTATGCTCTGGACCCTTTCGTGCTTGGATGTAGACTTTGTGGAAGTCAGCCTTGAATGTCGTGTAAGCTAACAACTACGTGAACAAGTTTGGGGACAACCTTGGATGCTACTGAGTACCATATGGATATCCATTTCCATAAGAATAAAAAATATCTTTGTCTCTTCAATCTGCGCAACATCATTGGTAGACCATAAGGAGGCGAATTGCACTACCTCTGGCAATCCTTCCTCGATATGAGGAAATTAGCTATCCTCCAGCAATCTCCATGCAACGAGCACAATTGATAGCAACAACCAAGCATAGTGGAATGGCTTGGTTTCCTCCTAGGATTCTCCTCAATTTGCTAGGAACTCCTAACAAAGGTACCTGGCCCAATTAAATTGTACGCCCTTTGCGCACTGCACAGCAAGTGAAACTAATGGCGCAAAAACTTCATCCATGTGGAATTTCCTCATAACCTTCCTTGCTAAAATCTGGGCAGCAAATTTAACTACCTGGTCTGTAATGGAAAGAATGGAATACCCTCATGACTTCTTGAGGAGGTCGTAATCCTTCTTCATCTTGTTTGCAAGCTCTTTCTCCACAGTCTTCCCTCCAAACTCCTTAGAGGGGTTCGTTCCTTTGTAAGGCATCCACGTGATTCTTTGAATCAACATGTCCATGATGGGGATAGGCTATCCTATCCATAAGCACCCATCATGTACCAGTGTGAGGAGTTGGCACACACATATAGTATTAATGGGGGTGCGGTGATAACGTGGCACCAACAACAAATTGAGCAACCCTGATTGTTGAACATCGTAGACCCATTCCATCGTCTCCAATGCTATGTTGTGACCACCAACAACCCCCCTTCTTATTTATCATTATCACTAATACTAAATAAGTGGGGACCCTTAGTCAAAAAATTTTAAAAATGAATTAGTGCTAACATTTCCTTTTTAATAAACCTCACCATCATAAACTTAGGAAAATACCTTTGCAAAATCTAAAAAAGCTTAAGTTTCATGGTAAGGAAAGATAAAATCACTCCTTAAGGAATATCGCATCGCAGAAAGGATAACAAGATGCCTTCTTACAAGCCAAAATCTAAGTATGCGAGATTGTGATGTGAGATTACATAATGAAAAACAAATGTCGCATCGAATGCCTTCAAATGCAGCTGCGCTGGAAAACTGCAGAAAACGCTAATATGCGATGAAGCATATTGCAAAACCGCACATCGCAAGAAATACATTAACATGAAATAAGCACATACTGTGATTACGCGATGTTGCGACAATGCGATATTGCGATATCGCGATAGAGCAACAAAGCGATCTTACAAAAGAATGACATTCCATATTGCGATCTTGCGATAATGAGATACAGCGATCTGCGATATTGCGAAGCAAATCATAGAATTTCTCCATCGCAAATTCTCTTGGCTTACTCTTCCAAAACTGTTTCATAAAACGAAACCTATTTATGCGCTTTAATGCTAATTAATGAGGTAGTTTCCAGTTGTTAATAAAATACGGTTTTGTGTTTATCCAAAAACCAGTTCACGTAAGGTGATACACTTTTGCGTGTCTTTGGCATTTTAAAGCTTTCCTATCATTATTCCTTATTATTACTCTCACCTCACTTGTAAACTGCAAGAACGGAAAACAAAGAATTATACGAAGCAGTATACAGGAAACTACGGAGAAGAAAGGCAAGGCTCTGATGTCTGAAGTTAAATACATGCCACCTTTGTACACAGACACCGCATGCAACAGAGACGCGAGTATTTACACTTGGAAAGGCATGTATAATCTACTTGATAAAGAGAATCCTAAATTAATGGGGGATACGACTATTGCAGGCTCCCAGAATTCTTTTGAATCATTAGTTGTAGGCTTAGCTTGTTCGTTCCTATACCAGCTAGCGATGAGGCCTAAAATTATTCCCTATACAGACATGGTTAAATGGGTACTGGACAGTGCTGACATAAAAAGCAGACAGTTTAAGACTCAGGGTCAAGAGCTCTTGGAATCATTATTTTCACAAAATTTCAATTTTACATCCGCTATAAGAAAGCACGCAAGACGCGAAAATCGCACCAAGGAAGCCTGGACTAAGAAATGGAGGCAGTTTCCGATGCGCGATTAGCGCTAGTCACGCATTGTTGGGTAAAACTTCTCAAAATGGAAAGCTTCTAATTGCTCAGCTACTTGTAAGTCCCAGAAATTTGGAAAAAAGTATGTTAAAGATAAAAGGTAAATTTTGAATATGAAAATCAGCAATAATGGTCAGAAATATCCTCAAAAGTACTTAGTGAAAACACACAGTCAGTATATTACTCTCAAAAGCATCATCATTTCTACTGAAGATGTGGCACCAGCTCTTGCCTATTTCGTTATTGCAGCACAGTTAAAGGCTGAAGTCGGCTAACCGACTTTTTGCAATCAAATGCTGAATGCATGCTTGCAATGCTAAGGAGCAGATACATAAATAGTTAGATATTAGATTTAATTTTAGAAATAGTTTTGCTTTATTTTGTCTATAGAAAGGACGGTCATTTAAATTGTATCCTAAATTTTTGTAAATAATTTATTTTTAGATGTAGTTAGTAGTAGTTAAACCCTTCTCATGCATTTAGAGAAGGGTCCAGAAATTTATCAAAAACTTGTCCTCAGAACATGCACTTTTGCACCCTCTGAGGAGGTTTTGATGAATGAATGGAACATGATTTATTGATTTTTGCATTTGATATCTGCTACTGATATTGCACTTTTGTACTCTTAGTGGATGTTGGATTAAGAAGAGATAAATCGTTATCACTTGAAGCTCATGAGTAGAACTAGTTATAAATGGTACTTCTATCACTTAACTGTTTCCATTTCCTGTGTTAAAGAGATATTTAAGATCAGTTGTTTATATGTTAATGCATGAATTCCTAAGTTATCATTTGGCACTTTTGTACGGTGATAGCTATTTATTTGTGCTTAATATATGAGTAGCTTACTGTGTGATATGTTTTTCACAACTGTTTCACCTAACTTTTTATGTGAAGTGGTTCATTTATATTGAATTATTTTCTTATAATAGTTGAATAATCTTTATTACCGATTGTTATTTGAAATCATTTTAGATCGCACAGAAGAAAGATTACACCTTGGGTTAGTATAGACTTAGAAGTTTCTGTTTTATTAGAATACAATTGCATGTCATTAGATTAAAGTTAGAATTAGAGCATCTTAATTATCAACTGTTAAACCAGAAACATCAATCTTTCTCTCACACACACTTAAATTGGGAAACTGGTCCCAAATCCCCAGTCGGAACAGCCATACCAAACGAAAAAGGAATTGTCAACCAAGGTCTAGACCAGGCAGGTATCCCCCTTGTTGTAGACCCGATTTTCGGGGCTTCAACATATTTGGCACTAGAAGGAGGGCCAAAACTATCAATGGCAAGTAAGTCCAAATCAAAATACCATTCTGAGAGTAAATCGTCCTCACCATCTCCCTCGACTTCTCCATTGCCTTTAGAATCTTCAAATCCACAGCCAAAAGTCGTAGGATCAACAGTCACTGCTACAAACCCTGACATTTCAGAACAATCTACTATTGAACCTCTTAAAGTTGAATCTTTGATTCACAAACTTCAAGGATTTTCTATATCTCCTCCAAGATCTGATAAATCTCAAGGCAGCGTGACTTCGCAATATAACCTTACTCATCCTTTGACCAGATTAAAGAGAAAAAAGTTTGGTGTTCAGCCAACCGAGTTACCTCTACCCACTAGGAAAAGAGAAAGGAAATCACCTAAAGAGTCTGATAGCGAGACTCTCTCATCATCATCATCCATCTCAAATTCCTCACCATGAAGTCAACCATCCACTCCTCCACTTCAGATCATTGTCCACCAGCATACTGGTATTTCCACATCTCCTTCTCAATCATCTAGAGTTATAATACCCTCATTTCCTCAACCTCATGGATCATCTTATGCACTTCCTTCCATTAGTAAATCAGTGATGGCCCAATCTCCATGGAATAACCTAGGGGAAGTCCTAATGCCTGTGCCCTTGAGTCAACTCCCAGCCCATTTGTTAACGCTCAGGTTGTCCCTTGGCTCCTTCAGGGATGCGGCCGAGGTAACACCAGACCAATCTTTGGACTGCGGGTCCTCGCTTACCTGCAATCAGAGAGGGCTCTCTCTTCGTTATTTAGCTTTGTTTAGGGTGATCTTAGGATAGTTATTGAGTACAAGGGGTTTTGTTTTTTGGTGGGAAAGAGAATGGCTTCAAGTAGAGAGGTAACACATTAAGCGATAAATTTCAAACCATTGGGCATGGAGTCAGAGGAGCGGGACTGCTGGTGTGTTTTTCTTGGTCACGAGGGGGATACGGAGTAGATGGCTGCTCATGAAACAATTATTCGGGCTAAAAAGGATGAAGTGGAGGTGAAAGATGTAAGGTAACTAAGATATCTTTGATCCGGCTGACCAAGGTAGAGTGAATGGATTCTATCTAGGAATAGTTAAGGTTTCCTAAATAACAATCATACATGGGTGATAAAGAACTAATATGAGCCATGAGGTATTCACATTAAAGCTTTTAGTCAGAAGAAAAACATATAGAACATTGCAAAAATTTAGTGTAAAGTGCTGTAAGGCAAATTGTAGATTAGTCCTCCTTTCTGCAATCGAAAATAGTGATAATGATACCAACATATATGAACTGATATTACAAAGGCAAGAGACACTTTATTAGTCCATATGAAAGCATAAGAATTCAGTGATCACCCTCCAGGCATTAAAAAAAGAAGCATAGTAGACAGTCCATTATTCAATCTTTTGAGTAATCTTTGATCTTTCAGCAAAAAACTTTCAATAATACAGCACAGGTATGGAGTGTAGCAAATCAACCAGCCGGATTGAAAGTTTAAAGAAATGATAAGCAAAAGAATCTCTTTATTTAGCATAACAGCATGAAGGTGAAATAGCTCTGTCTAGGAGCTAATAAAAATTTCTTACATAAGTTCCAAAACATGGGTGAGTTCCCTGAGATAAGAGGCAAAGGGAATTCACATTCATTACCAGTTCAGATGAAAACATAAAGAAATAGCAGACCTTGAGCATAGGGTGTGGCTCATCAAATTCTAGACTAATCTTTCTATCTGCTATTTAGATGGTGATACGAGCATATTATGAGCATAAAACATTAAAAAAAACAGAGATGAGAGGCACTTATTGAGTCATGTTGCAGCTCTAGAATTCCGTAATGCCCCCTTCAAACATTAAAACACAGTACACAGTCCATTTTCCAAACTTCAGCAGTCTTTGATTAAGGAAATCGTACCAGATGTACATAACTATCTCTCAGATTCTATCAACCTATTCTTTATTTTTTTTCCCACTCCTTAAGACTGACTATAGGGTGGTTTACATATGGAAATATTTATAGACTTCCCTTGAACAGGTGTCATAGGGAAAATATCAAAAAAATATCTCTAGATCATATCTGAAAAAATATCTATGTAATAATTGTCTTTAACTCATCGCTGGGCTAGAAATTAATACATTAATATCTGAAAAAGAGTTGCGCTGAGGTAGCTGGCAACTCAAGTCATGCAACTGAGGGTTGCACTTTGAATCCTTTTGTCTATATCTTTCAGGCAGTTCTGCTACCCTTAAGTGGCTTTAAGATATTTTAATATGCGCTGGTGAGATTTGATGGCTCTGAGCTGCTCTATTTATCTTTGCGCAATCCCTTTGTTGTCATTTGCTTTGTGTTTAAATTCCCCTGCTGATATTCATAACTGATACTCTTTGTCGGTTTGTTGATGTTCTTTCGCTGTCGTATCCGGCATTCTCTTCCCTCTGAAACACTTCAAATTGTCCAATCGCCCCTGTTTTATCTCCTGTGAAAGCATTAATACAACCTCTAGGTGTATGATATTTCTTTATTTGGCTATGACACAGCAAGAACCTCCACAGTTAGGATAGGAAGTGTTGCTTAGTGCCTCTCTGTACCGCATATTCTCTTATCTGAGCTTCTTATTCTCTGATCTCAGCTGAGTGTTCTCGTGGCGCTCATGTTGAGTTTTCATCTGAGTGCATTTATTCTGGAACCAAAATTTTACTTGTAGAGGTTCCAGGCCAAGTTCTCTACTGAGCTCTTTCCTCTGCTTGTCATCTGGGTGCAGGCATTCTTTTTTTAAAAACATTTCCATCTCTTGAATTTGGTACTGAGTATGGCGATGATATCGCTTCTTGCTCTTTTGAAGTTCGAAGTATTTGAGAGATTACAAATTATATCGCTCAGTGATTTACGAAGTTGTACAGGGCACTGAGTCGAGCTAATAATAAGTGTAATCTAATTTTGCTTATAATAACTCAAGAACTTCAATATGACACCTTAATAGATTCGCGGCGCTGGTAGGTAATCTACGGACTCGTTAATTTTGCTTTAGCTGACCTGATCCAGAATTGAATTGGGCTATTATGGGTTCCTTGAAACGATGATGCTACTGCAATAATAATTGTTGGGTATTTGATCCACCTATCACCTTCTTGATGGTGTGAGATAGATGATTAACAGCGTTGCCAGGCAGACGTAGCGATTAGAGCTCTACTGTGCCAACCAAGTGTTAGACACCCATTATTCTCCTTAAAATGTCATATTTATTTAGTAAGAGAATGAATGGTGTATCTCTGAAGCATTAATGCTTTACAACATTCTCAAAAAGTTCTTTACTCCAGATCATCTTATTTCTCAAGGTACCATTGCCACTTCGATCTGTATTACTTGAGAAATTTTCCAGATGAAGAACGTGTGGCACAATGCAGTTTGGAGAAGCAGAGTCAGAATTGACAGCATGGGCTAATGCTCGACAGTGAGATTGAACTATCTTAATGAAAATTTGTCTTGTCGAGTGTCACTTGTCTTAAATTGGACCTCCTCTACCCATCTGCTTTGGTACAAGAAAACTTCTTTCTTTTCGAATAGCATGGATTTCTTTCAATCAAGCCAGTTGCACCAGAAGAGAAGTTCATTTTTGTATCTCCATCTGTTGTAATATTTCCCTGAATAATAGACCTCAAATCTCTTTGAAAATCTGCAAAATGATGTGCCGTGAGAAATCTCAGAGAGCCAAGATTGAAGGAAACCACAGGGGGAACTGCTCCATGCAATAAGTTTGAAGCATGAAGTATCACACTATCCCCACCCAAGCATGCAACAAAATCCACTCTTTCATGAAGATCACTGACATCCTGAATTTGAAAGGTTTGAATGAAGCTGAATCCAGAGAGGCTTGCAAACATGTTATGCACCTCAGGCTCCACTAAAACATTCATTTTCTCTTGATAATACAGGAAAGAAGCTACCATGGAGCCCCCAGTTGATGTAGAATAGGCTGTACTTCCATTTATTCTGGGTTGTGTAAGTTCCAATCCTAGTTCAGAAGAAGTTTTCTTAGTGCAAGTTGAAACATGTCTCTGATCATTTCTTTTGATCTCTTGTATAATTTGATAATCCTCTAAAAACAGACATAACTGCGAAACTAGGGAGCAATGCAATTATTGTTCCCATGATAAAAATAATGTAGAAACTAGAAGTTGGTGCTAGGACTAAAATAAAAAGTTTGTGCAACTCAATCATCCTTCCGTGTGGTAGTTCCCCCGATAGTAGCAAAAACATGAACCAGATGAAACATTCTCCCCAAATAGCCACGTGGTGAATCCACGTCCAATATTGGATTGTGATCGCCATCTGAAGGTTCACAATTAGTACAATGCTTGTGAACATTGTTGTTCCAACTGTGTATATGCCCACCATTTGTCCATTTTCCCTGTCAGAGTACTTAGAATAGCCGAGAAAAATGACAGAAACACAAAGAAGTGCCTGAATAATGCCATTTACTAGCCACAGAGTTACTTTCCATGCTGTGAAGCATTGATTTCTTTGGCCCTACATGTAGAGAGCTGGATACCTCAACAGATAAATTGATTTCACATCTTGGTCAAAAACGGCTACCACAGCAACAGGTAATGTGTAAATAGTACATTGTACAATGATAAAAACCAATCTTTGAAATGTTGACTGTCCCGAGAACATGGTAAATTCTTTGTAGAAGAAAATGGAAAATCCAAATACGAAGTTCTTGTAGAAAAAGTACTTCACCATGAATGAGATCCGATTATAGCACCATCCACCATGAACCAAGTTATTCAAGAAAGAGAAACTGTGCTATTGAAAAATCTGCTGCCATAGATGCATGTTTCCCTTCAACAACACTAATGCCAACACCAATCTTTGCTTTCTGATTCATACCAACATCATTTGCACCATCACCAATATCTAAACAAATTTTATGGCCATCATGACGTACAAGTTCTGTCAAAAGTGATTCTGTTTTGGAGAAACCCGACAACAAATCACAGAGTCACACTGAAGAGATAATGTTACAAACATTTGCTTAAGGTTTTTTTCCAGGAAAACAAGCTCAAGTGACTTTCCATCAATAATAATTCCATGTGAATTTTCTTCTTTATGAGCTATGGCTGCATCCAAAACATCTTTCCCTCTCTCATAACATTGTCTTCAGAACCACCCAAAGGACAGTTATCACCCTTACCACCGCTTCTTTGTTTGCCTCTAGTAATTTCAAAATGGTCTGTAAGACGGACTGCCAAAGGTGTCTACTCATAGAACTGCAACATCATTTTTGGAATATTCTAAGATCTTGCTTGCAACCCTTCAACAAATTTGGAGAAACCTGCAATGATGTCTTGTCCAGTTTCTTTTTAGGCAACTGTGATGACAAACCACTCAACCTGTCTGTTGGAGTAGAGGTAATGTTTGTCTGAATGAATTTGATCCTGAAATTTAAGAAGTGTTCCATGACAGAGACATAGAAGGTTGTGTAAGACATGTGATCCTAACTTATTTAATTGCCATGGAAGGGAGAATGTTGATTTATTGTCTTTGGGTTCTCAGGAGTGCAGGCTGTAGATCTTTGTGATGCACTCTGTCATGAACACACAGAATATTGTTGTAGCCTTTTATCAACACAGGGTGTAATATTGCTTTGATTTAGAATCATCTCTTACGCAACCATCTAAAACAGAACTATAGGTTAATAGTCCCTTGTAGTAGTAGCAGAAAACGCTAAGCTAGTTATGGTTATATTTCAACCAATGGAGGGGATATGTATTTAGGGGGATCTTGTATATGTTTTTAGTATGGGGAGGGAAGAATAACTGGGATTTATATAATAAGTTAGAAGTTAATATGCAATTTGATCATAAAGCACTAAGGATAGAAAGCTTAGGCTTTTAAAGGGGAAATAGGACTTTTTTAGCGGATTAGGGGAAGTTAGCAAGTGTTTGAGGAAAGAAGGGAAATTCAGACATGCCTCACTTGAGCTCCTCCAAATGGAAATTGCCTTTTTCTTGAGATGCGAACGGATATGACGCTTGAGAACATGAAATGAAACAGATCACAAGCCATGATTCTGCCACCACAACGCTACCTACCTGGCCTACTCACCTAGCATTTTTTCTTCTTTTGGTTTGGGTGCACTTGAACTAGCATACCCAGCCTTTCTACCTTTCTTTCAGCTACCCTCCTATCTAAATCGATTCTTGTCTCTTCCGGGGCTCAGATTAAGCTGATGAGCACCCTTGTTTCTCTACCTATTTACTAATCCGCCAAGTTTTAAGCTTGTTTGGCCAGATATTCATCTCTATATTGTAAAGCAGGAAATTGAAACCCAGGGAAGCCAAGTTTAAACTGTTTGGCCTTCCCTTGACTGAACAACTCTTCAAAATTGGAATAACTTATCCGAATGAAACTCTGTGGAAATATGGAACCTTTGCAGTAATAAAAAGATGACATATTTGGCATGCAAACAGTCAATCATGAAATATGAACACCTATTGCAATAGGAGGCTAACACCATCCTGAAAAACAGCTGCCTAAGTTCAATCCTGAAGAAGGCATGCTAGCGGAAGAGCATATTAATAACTTTATGCTATCTATAAACCTTAACGGAGTTACTAATGAAGATGTTGTTGTTCGACTTTTTCCTTATACGCTTTAGGGAACAGTCAGATCATGGTATTGTTCATTACCATCTCGATCTATCACCAGTTGGGATATCTTCCAGGAACAATTCCTCATTAAATTTGGTGATGATAGGTCTACAGCGATGCTAATCAGTGACCTGTCAAACCTTAGGGCCCAGTCAAAAGAACCCATCAAAGATTTCAATTCACATTTCAATAAACTGTTAACAAAATTCCTAATGCTTCTAAGCCCAGTGAAGAAGTGAGAAGTGAATGGTATATCACAGCTTTACCATCAAACATAGCAATCTTCGTGGACAGGGCCAATAAAACAACTTTAGTCGAAAACATAAAAGAAGCAATATCAGTAGAGAAACATATAATAGCCCTAGAAAAGAAAACCACATTAGAGGAACGGAAATCAAAGAAGGTTACTTTCAAAGAAGATCCCAAGAAAAAATAATCGAAAGATCCATTCGATTTAGAAGGATTGCAAAAAGTTTTGAAGACCATGTCTAATGAGATGGTCAACATTAAAAAACAAGTAGCAAAAACTTCTTCAAAAAAGCCCTACAGAGCTTTTAAGAGAAACCCTTCAACAAATTCAAAGCCTCCCAATACTATTACAAGTGCGGAATCCGAGGAAGAAGAATAAGAAATTGCTACTAAAGGGCAAACCGATGATGAAGAAGTTGTAGAATTACAAGGAATCTGGGATTTCATCCTCCCTCAAGAAGAGGATCAAGAAGAATTCCTGGTTAGTACACGAAGTAGAAATCAGCTGGATCCTCCTCAAACTACCCCTAAGCCAAAGAGCACAAGCTCGGCAACGAAGGATAAAGTCACAGCCAAGAAAACGACACCCAAAGCAACTCAAACCAGCCTAGTCCAAACAGAATCATCTACTCCATCTAAAATGCTGATTGTTTCGGATGAAATGGAGTACAATATCCTAGAAGATATGAAAAAGACTAGGGCCAACATCACTCTTTACAAATTGATCAAGTTAAAACACCAGCAAAAGATACTTTTGAAAGAGTTACATGCTGTGCCGGTTGCACCTTTTCCTGCCGCTGTAATTTCTGAAGCTTCCCATGATATGGGAAGACCCTTGACTAATGTGATTAACAAGATTGATCCAAATGACGTCACATTAATTGGAGGTAGATCGAGATCTCATACTCCCCCCTTCTTCTTACTTATGAAATTTTTAATAAAAATGTGCATAATTGCCTAGTGGATTCGGGAGCTTTATCGAATATTTTACCCAAGTCAATATGTACAAAATTGAACGTTCAACCACAGAAGTCTGTTGTGCGCATAGTCCAGCTAGATAGATCGCAATTCGAAGTGATTGGCGAATTAAATCAGGTTACCATAAGGATGTCATCCAACCCAAAGGTATGTCAAGTTATCGACATTTTAGTTGCTGACATTCCATAATTTTATGGCTTAATTCTTAGCAGGGATTGGTCAGAAAAACTTCATGGATACTTCGCAACTGATTGGTCGCACATGTGGCTGCCCTACAATGGTAAACCCAATCAAATAAAAGTTGAACGAGAAAGAAATCAGAAATACATAGCAATAGAGCTAGAGGGAAAGAATGAACCAGTAGCATATAACAACAGTATTATTGGCAATTACTCAGTAGATTCTTTCCTAGGGAATTTTAATGCTCATACGTCATCTTATTTAGAACATTTTGTTTTATCCCAAGTCGAAAATGTTTCTCAAACAGATAGTTCTAAATGTATCAATTTTTTAGATAGTCCTGTAAATAAATATTTATTTTGGAAATTATTTTTTGATGGTTCTAAATCTAACAAAGGAGCAGGAGATGGATGCGTGCTAGTTAGTCTAGAAGGAGATAAAACTATGTTAAATTGCAGACTCAAATTTGATTGCACCAACAATACAGCGGAATATGAGGCTTTAGTCCAAGGGTTGTACAAAGCAATTGGATTAAATGACAAATACCTTCAAGTTTTTGGAGACTCTAAAATTGTAGTCAGACAGGTACATAATACTATACATTGTTTATTAGGTCATTTAAAACATTATCAATCTTTAGTTCAAGATCTAACTGAACATTTTATAGCATTTAATATTTCATCAATTCCCAGACTCCAGAATGCAAGTGCAGACCTTTTAGCTAATGTGGCTTCCAAACTTATCCCCTCAGAAGATTTTAGCCCAGATAGATTCTCAATAGAATTAATCTTTAGACCTTTTATTCCTGATAACATCACAAATTGGAGAATATTCAAAGACGATCCTGATATCATGAGTTTTCTCACATCTGAAGGATCCTATGCCAATCAAATAATTGATGAAGACCAACATGATTGACAATTGCAACAAGATAGCACTAACAATGTTATACCTAAGTCGGTAGTCAAATTAGAAGACATTTATGATTTGAAAGATCGGTTTAAAAGACCTACTAATTCAAAACTCCAAAGTTCAACTTTGAACTGCAAATTAGTAAATCTGGCAACTGATGCCAAACCACAGAACGTCAATCTAGGCCTTGGCCTAATTCCTGGAGAAAAATTAGCATATATCCGTCTTTTGAGACAATACAAAAAGGTTTTTGCTTGGAACTATGATGAACTTAAAACATACGACACTTCTATAATCCAACATACTATTCCAATCATGGACGATGAAAAACCAGTCCAACAGAGGTTGAGAAAAATCCATCCCAATCTAGACAACCAGATCAAATCTGAACTCAACAAGCTATTGAAACCCAAAATAATCTTTCCCGTTCGACATTCCAAATGGGTCTCCAATATGGTTCCCATTAGAAAGAAAAATGGAGATATTAGAATTTGTACTGACTTTCGAAATCTTAATAAAGCCTGCCAAAAGGATAATTTTCCTTTGCCTCCTATGGAACAAATTTTGCAGGCAGTCGCTGGGTCAGAATTAATGTCCTTCTTAGATGGATTTTTAGGATACAATCAAGTGCTGGTACATCCTGATGATCAATTCAAAACAACATTTAGAACCAAATGGGGTACCTACGCATATCAAAAAATGCCTTTTGGCGTGATTAATGCTGGTGCCACATTTCAGAGAGCCATGGACATTGCATTCAAAGGATTAGTTAATAAGTCTATGGTAATCTATTTGGATGATATAATTGTCTATTCCAAGAAATGAAGCAACCATCTTAGAGATTTAAAACAAATCTTCCAACGTTGTCTCAAGTATGGAATTTCACTTAATCCGAAAAAATCCTTTTTTGCATTAAGTGAAGGAAAACTTCTACGATTCATAGTGTCAAAATCTGGAATTCATATTGATCATGATAGAATCAAAGAGATTTCTGAAATATCCCTACCTCACAACAAAAAAGCCATGCAATCTTTCCTTGGTTAGATAAACTTTGTAAAGAGATTTGTTCCACATTTTTCAAGAATCGTGTCTCCTTTACAAGCAATGATAAAAAAGAACTCAATCTTCAAATGGGGTCAAAACGAATATGAACCATTCAATCTAATCAAACAAGCAATTATTAATGCTCCATCTTTAGTAACTCCAAAATTTTCAGAGCCTTTTATTTTATATACATTTGCCTCTGACAGATCATACGCAACGATACTTACTCAAGCTAATCAAGAAAAAGTAGAAGCTCCGATTTCTTTTTTCAATTCAAATTTACAGGGGGTTGAATTAAATTATTTAGATGTGGAGAAACAAGCTTATGTTGTTTTCAAAGCAATCAAATATTTCAGAACCTTTCTACTCAAAACCCATACCAAAATCATTGTACCGTTTCCAGCAGTTAGAAATCTTGTAGTGCAAAAAGATGTGGGTGAGAAAAGAGCCAGTTGGGTTACTGCCTTACAAGAATATGATGTAGAAATCAAACCAGCAAGCATTGTAAAAGGTCAAGGCTTTTGCAAAATGTTGGTCGGAGCATCGCTGATATCTGAAATTCCATCGACAGACATACAAGTGTATGAGGTAAGCCTAAACGACAATGAGTCATTATATGCTGATATCAATTGTTATCTAAAGAATGGATATGCTCCTTCACACCTCGATCATACCAAGAAAAGAGCTCTAAGGTTGAAAGCCAAACAATATCAGCTCCTGAACAATGTTCTTTTTAAAATAAATTATGATTCTGTTCTTCTTAGATGTCTCGAAGAATATGAAGCTAAAAAAGTTTTGCAGGAACTCCATGATGGGCCAGTAGGCAAACACTATGCTAGAGATGCTACTTCACATAAAATCGTACGTGCAGGTTATTACTAGCCCACATTATTCAAAGACTTGCACAATTACGTGAGGAAATGTCAAGTCTGCCAAACCACTGTCAGGAGACAGAAGAAACCATCCTTGCCACTACAGCTAGTCAACATTGACCAACCTTTTGATCAGTGGGGATTGGACATAATAGGTGAGATTGTTCCTCACTCTTCTAAGCAGCATAGATATATTCTTACAGCAACATATTACTTTACCAAATGGGTAGAAGCAGTTCCACTCAAGACGGCTAATGCTAAACATATCATTGATTTCATAGATCAATTTATAATCACCAAGTTTGGGTTGCCTTCCACTTTAATGCTTGATAATGCATCTTATTTTTCTGGAAACGCAATGACTGAATTTGCACTCAAAAGATGTTTTAAACTTAAATATTCTACCAATTACTACCCACAGGGAAATGGGTTAGCTAAATATACAAATAAAAACCTAATCAGGATTATCAAACGAACAGTTGACCAAAATCATAAACATTGGCATAAGTCTTTAATATATGCTTTATGGGCAGATCGAATAACGCAAAAAGCCTCCATCTGCACTTCTCCATTTAATTTAGTTTATGGAAAAGAAGTGGTTCTCCCAACTCATTTAGCAATTCCCTCTCTGTCTTTAGTTCAATATATTGATGAAGTACCAACTTCCTCCTTACAACTGAGGCAAATGGAAATAATCAAGTTCGAAGAACAACGAGAACAGGCCAAAAGAAATCACGCTCATCATCAAGCATTAGTAAAATCCTCTTTTGAATCAAACATGATGACCAGAAAAGATTTTCAAATGGGAGATCTAGTTTTAAACTGGGACAAAGCCCATGAGGAAAAAGGGAAATATACAAAATTTCAATGAATGTGGCTTGGTCCTTTTAAGATTGTAGGAGTCATAGTCCTGTCCACTTTTATGTTACAGGATTTAACAGGGAAAAGAGGTTCTTTACTTGTTAACGGACAGATCCTTAAGAAATATTTTCCTTAGAAGATCATTCTTCTATTTTGTAGATTAGATTTTTATTTTAATAAAACCAGTTGTGAATGGTTACATTAGGCATTTACAAAATAGACACCAATTCTCTTCCATATTTTGATCTTTCTTGTATAAATAGCAAATCTTTTAGAAAATTGATCTTTATTATTGAAAGATACAATTAAAGACTCTAGCCTAGATATGGTACTAGTTTCAACTTCATAAAATTTGATGGAAACAACCTTTAGTGACAAATTGTTTTATATCAGTGCAATGAAAGGTATCAATAACAAAATAAAGATTCTCTATAGAATAGCTCTTTCCAAAAAACTCTACTATTGTCGTCTAGAGCTATCTTAAGGAAACAATGACTTCCTCCCTACTAAGGAAATCACAACTTTCAGAGGAACAATCCAAGGATACACTTTATCTTAAAGAGTGAGAGGTCTCATCACAAGCCGACTTATCATAATCATAGATATTATAACTTTCTGACTTTGCCAATACTACATACCACAATAGGGCAATGACTCAATATTGTTGCAATCAAAAGGCAAGGGGTCTCATCACGAGCCAGCTTGTTCAGCAAAGTTATAAATCAAGTGAATGACCATGTCATAAATTGGCTATCAAACCAAGACATTGTTCTTTAAGAGTAAAATAAAATCAAAGCAATAAGTGTGGATGTGGATTCTTCTTTGAGAATTGTAGGTTTCTTTAAGTAGGATACAGGATCATTGCTGGGTAACAGGTAACCCTGTCGAGGCTATGAACGCTTGCTAGTAGCAGAGACTCTACCTACGACAAATGAGCATATCTAAAACTGCTTTACAGAGAAGACTTTGTTTTATCTTTATAAACCAAGTAATGGCTGATGTAAATACAAGGACTAGCTTGAGGAAGCAAATAATAAAAGTTGAAAATAGTTGAAACAAAATATCATTGATAGGTTAAAGCATAATGTACTTTATCTTTCTATAATAAAGTTTAACTTTCTAGAAAAAAATTTGTTTTTGAAGTTTAGAAAATTCAAAAGAAATACAGAGATAACTGGTTCTTCCAAGCAAATCGCCAATTGTTGTGGCCACCAACAACCCCCCTTCTTATTTAGCATTATTACTAATACTAAATAAGTGGGGACCCTTAGTCAAAAAATTTTAAAAAAGAATTAGTGCTAACATTTCCTTTTTAATAAACCTCACCATCATAAACTTAGGAAAATACCTTTGCAAAATCTACAAAAGCTTAAGTTTCATGGTAAGGAAAGATAAAATCACTCCTTAAGGAATATCGCATCGCAGAAAGGATAACAAGATGTCTTCTTACAAGCCAAACTCTAAGTATGCGAGATTGTGATGCGAGATTACATAATGAAAAACAAATATCGCATCGCATGCCTTCAAACGCAGTTCTGCTAGAAAACCGCAGAAAATGCCAATATGCGATGAAGCATATCGCAAAACCACACATTGCAAGAAATACATTAACACAAAATAAGCACATACTGCGATTACACGATGTTGCGACAATGTGATATTGTGATATCATGATATCGCGATAGAGCGACAAAGCGATCTTACAAAAGAATGACATTGCAATATTGCAATCTTGTGATAATGCAATACAACGATCTGCGATATTGCGAAGCAAATCGTAGAATTACTCCATCGCAAAATCTCTCAGCTCACTCTTCGAAAACTGTTTCATAAAACGAGACCTAGTTATGCGCTTTAATGCTAATTAATGAGGTAGTTTCCAGTTGTTAATAAAATACGGTTTTGTGTTTATCCAGAAACCAGTTCACGTAAGGTCATACACTTTTGCGTGTCTTTGGCATTTTAAAGCTTTCCTGTCATTATTCCTTATTATTACTCTCACCACACTTGTAAACTGCATGAACAAAAAACAAAGAATTATACGAAGCAGTATATAGGAAATTATGGAGAAGAAAGGCAATGCTCTGATGTCTTAAGTTAAAGACATGGCACCTTTGTACACAGAAACCACATGCAACAAAGACGCAGGTATTTACTCTTGGAAAGGCATGTATAATCTACTTGAGAAGGAGAATCCTAAGGTAATGGGGGATACGACTATTGCAGGCTCCCAGAATTGTTTTGAAGCATTAGTTGCAGACTTAGCTTGTTTGTTCCTATACCAGCTAGCGACGAGGCCTAAAATTATTCCCTATACAGACATGGTTAAATGGGTACTGGACAGCGCTGACATAAAAAACAGAGAGTTTAAGACTCAGGGTCAAGAGCTCTTGGAATCATTATTTTCACAAAATTTCAATTTTACATCCGCTACAAGAAAGCACGCAAGAGGTGAAAATCGCACCAAGGAAGCCCAGATTAAGAAACGGAGGCAGTTTCCGATGCGCGATTAGCGCTAATCATGCATCGCTGGGTAAAACTTCTCGAAATGGAAAGCTTCTAATTTCTCAGCTACTTGTAACTCCTAGAATTTCGGAAAAAAGTATGTTAAAGATAAAAGGTAAATTTTGAATCCAAAAATCAGCAATAATGGTAAAAAATATCCTCAAAATTACTTAGTGAAACCACACAGTCAGTATATTACTCTCAACAGCATCATCAGTTCTGCCGAAGATGTGGCACCAGCTCTTGCTGATTCTGTTATTGCAGCACAGTTAAAGGTTGAAGTCGGCTAACCAACTTTTCACAATCAAATGATGAATGCATGCTTGCAATGCTAAGGAGCAGATAGAGAAATAGTTAGATATTAGATTTAATTTTAGAAATAGTTTTGCTTTATTTTGTCTATAGAAAGGACGGTCATTTAAATCGTATCCTAAATTTTTGTAAATAAGTTAGTTTTAGATGTAGTTAGTAGTATTTAAACCCTTCTCATGCATTTAGAGAAGGGTCCAGAAATTTATCAAAAACTTTTCCTTAGAACATGCACTTTTTCACCCTCTGAGGAGGTTTTGATGAATGAATGGAACGGGATTTATTGATTTTTGCATTTGAAATCTGCTACTGATGTTGCACTTCTGTACTCTTATTGGATGTTGTATTAAGAAGAGATAAATTGTTATTGCTTGAAGCTCATGAGTAGAAATAGTTATAAATGGTACTTTTATCTCTTAACTATTTCTATTTCCTGTGTTAAAGCAATATCTAAGTTCAGCTGTTTATATGTTAATGCGTGAATTCCTGAGTTATCATTTGGCACTTTTGTATGGTGATAGCTATTTATTTGTGCTTAATATATGAGTAGCTTACTGTGTGATATGTTTTTCACAACTGTTTCGCCTAACTTTTTATGTGAAGTGGTTCATTTATATTGAATTATTTTCTTATAACAGTTGAATAATCTTTATTACCGATTGTCATTTGAAAACATTTTAGATTACACAGAAGAAAGATTACACCATGGGTTAGTATAGACTTAGAAGTTTCTGTTTTATTAGAATAAAACTGCATGTCATTAGATTAAAGTTAGAATTAGAGCATCTTAATTATGAACTGTTAAACCAAAAACATCAATCTTTCTCACACACACACTTAAATTGGGAAACTGGTCCCATATCCCCAGTCGGACCCGCTATACCAAATGGAAAAGGAGCTGCCAACCAAGGTCCAGACCGGGCGGATATCCCCCTTGTTGTAAACCTGATTTTCGGGGCTTCAACATGTTGTAACACTTGTTTCTTCATAATAGACCTTTCACATATATGTATCCGTCACCAAATGTGGAAACTTAGTGTGTTCTGCGAGGTCCCAATCCTCCATCTTTAACAATAGGAGCTGCACGAGTTGAGGACCTTCAAAAGGAACCTGCTCAAGCAGTAGGGGCATGGATACTATAAACTTCCCAGTATGAGGGTCCTTCGTTACATTTTCTTTTCCCTTTCGTGGAGAGATATACTTTGGCAGCATCAACATGGGTTCCACTCCTTCGTCATCAATATCCTCCATTCCCTGGAACTATTCTACCTCCAGGTCCATGACTTGTTCTGGCTACTTATCTTTCTTTTGCTTTGCTTGTGTGTCGGTAGGCCTCTTGGGTGACATGCACACCAACACCGGCTTCCTTTATTTTTCCTTCACTACTGATTGCTTGTCTCTCATTGTAGGTTGTTTGTCTTTCGTCACAGTCTGTTTTGGCTTAGGCAACCTCGGCAACGTGGGCACCATAGGCGTAGCCTATACACTCGACACTTTTGGTCTTGGTGCATCAAAAACAGCAGCTTTTGAACTCAAGGCTTTGACGGGGTTAGCGGCAGTCATTATCTCCATAAATAACTCACAAGATATCGAAGAAACTTTTTCTCGTTACAGGAATTCCTCCTAGAATGCTTGGCTTATAGGTGACAGACAGCGAAATTCAACAACAAGTATTAGAGCGCAAAGTGTTCTTTGTTGGACTGGCACGCATAATTTATACGAGTTTTGAATTCAAATTCGACCATTCCCCCTAAATTCTAATAATAAATGTTGTTTTGGCAGCAGATCTTCAAATATTTTCACCTTAATTTCCACCACCCCCCTCCACTTAACCATCTTCTGGTCGTCAAGTCATCAACAGTAACTCTAATGGTCATTTTCCTGCTGGGTTGTACGATACCTTCCCTTTTGGCGTAGCCTCCTTAGCACAGCTTCATTGGTTGCATCCGCACAACCTGCTAGCTTATTCGTCCTTCAAACCGGGTAGTGTAGTTTATAGTCCCGCGCTCTCTTACAACTGCCTAGAGGCTAAGACTATTCCACTTCCATATAGTCATTGCACAGGATACCTTGTATGCAACTTCAATCTGCTCCCATTCACTCTTCCTAGGAAGGGTTCCCCATTCAGCTTCATGAGATGAATTGTGCCACCATATGTAATTTCTTTGACAATATATGGCCCTAACCAATGCATCTGGAATTTGCCCATAAATTAGTGAACTTACTATCATATAAGAGGACAAGATCATTTACCTTGAATGTGTGAAGCTTGATATGGTGATCATGGCATGAATTTTCACGTTCCTTTTGTACTTGTTGATGGAATCTTGCCAAAAATCGATTTTCTTCAACCTCCATCAACTGCGTGAGTCATTCCTCCAAGGCCTCACGATCCTTCATATCTGTTAAAGTTACAATGCACAAACTAGGCACAATGTATTCCAGCGGCATTATGGCTTCGACCCCATATACTAATATGAATGACGTTTTCCCTGTTAGCTTCTTACAAGTAGTCTTATAAGCCCAGAGTACTGCAGGTACACACACATCCTAGTCATTCCGCTATACGTTGCAAATATTTGTCAGTGAGTTCTCCAAAATTTTGTTATAGGCTTCAACAGTTCTGTTTGCCTACAGGTAATATCATGTACTCTTCTGATGGTAGACCTAGAATTCCTCAATCAATGCGCTAATCATTTCGTTCAGAAAGTGCATACCCTTATCACTCATCAACACTTTCGGGCATCCAAATTTGGTTAAGACATACTCAAACAAGAATTTTTCTACCATAGCCCCTGTATAATCCTTAACCAGCTATGCTTACACCAATCTAGTTAGATATTCCTTCTCCGTGATATTATAGCGCGCACCTGTTTTCTTTCCATGAGGCTGAGTTGGCCCAACAAAAAAAATCACCCACTTCTCAAAGGGCTGCAAAGATACTTGAGGATGTATTGATAACTCATCCCTTTGTCATCATCTGCTAGTTCTTTGACATGCATCACACGCCTTACAATATGCCTTAGAATCCTTGTGCAGTGTTGGCCACCATAGACTAGCACGCAAAATATTTTGCGTAGTTTCCTTGCCTGCATAATGGCCTCTCGTAGCTCCCCCATGAGCTTCAGCGAGAATGTTTTCCCACTCAAAGTTTGGCACATATCTTCACAATATTTCATCTGCACCCATTTTATACAAATCTCCTGCAATAACAGAAAAATCGATCGCGCGCACCACTAATTCCTTCTTCTTTTGACTTTTATATCCTTTTGGTGCCATACTTGTAGTCAATAAGTGAATAATGTATGCAAAATGGTCATCCTTTATAGGCATCGCAAAGAGATGCGCATCTGGAAACCCTTCCTCCAAATTATTAGGTTCTTCTCCTATTTCTATTCGCAACAGATGGTCAGGGTGAGCATTTAACCTCCCCGGCTTCACGATGGCTTCAAAGTCATACTCCTGCTATCTGTAGATCTTCCCCCCCAACACAGGCTTTTTGACCAGGTATTTCGAGTCAGAATGATCTATTTACATATTTAAATGCCCTCCTAACAGATAATGCCTAAATTTTTGTAGCGCGTACACAATGGCCAACCCTTCATGCTCAGTTATTGAAGAATTTTTCTCAGCCTTCGATAACTTCCTACTTGCGAAGGCTATAGGATGCTCCATTTCTCCTTCACCAACCTGTTTTAGCACTCCACCCAATGCAAGGATAGAGGCATCCACATGTACATGAAACTCCTTTTGCCAATCAGGAAATACTAAGATCGGTGTAGTGACCATCTTTTCTTTCAACACATGTACGTTGCACTAACATTCTTCGTCCCAACAGAATGGTGCATCCTTCTTTAACAGTCTCTCCATGGGCGTAGTAATTTGAGCATAAGATTTAATAAATTTTCTATAGTATCTTGTATGTCCCAGTGTTGTGTGCAACTATTTAACATTCCTAGGGGCCTCCAAATTCACAATTACCACAATATTTGTAGGGTCCACCATCAATCCTTGCTTACACACAATATGACCTAGAAAGATCCCAAAAGGAACATGGAATATGCATTTTTTCAAATTCAGTGAGATCTGGTATCTGCAACACGTATCCAACATCAGGCGCAAGCTTGCTACATGGTGCTTCACTAATCCAAACACCATCCAATCATCAAAGTATACCTCGAGAAACTTATGAATGAACTCCTTGAACGTTGTGATGACTACATGGGAAAATGTTGCACGCACATTATTTAGTCCAAATGGCATCACAATGTACTGAAAACAACCCCACTCCATTTCAAAGGTTGTTTTTCTTCTATCCTATGATGCCATCTCGATTTGATGATACCCTGAAAACCCGTCAGTAAAGGAATAGGCCTCCTGCCCTCCAACATTGTCTAGCACTTTGTTTGTGAACGAAGTCGAAAATGGATCGTGGACACATGCATCATTAAGCTTCCGTAGATCTACGCAGATCCTTATTTCGATTTTTTGTTTCTTTTCTTGAACCACCATCAGGCTCACCCAGACAGATTCTTCAATAGGTTCTATGATGCACGCCTTCAGCATCCTATCTAGCTCCTGGCAAACCTTTTTCTTATATATATGATTAAGGCGATAAGGCCTCTGTTTAATAGCCTTCACATCCGGTTTTAGTGTGATATTCATAACGCCCAAACCACCAATTATAACCTACAAATCTGAAAACTTAGTTGGAAATATATCATGGTATTCGAGGAGTAATTCAACAACTTTATCTACTGTAGCGTCATCCCAGTAAACTCCAATTTTCACGAACTTTGGTTATTCCTTAGTGCCAATGTTTACTTGCTTTGTTGTCAAAGGTGTGGAGATATCTAGGTTTTCTATTTGTGGTCCCTCGACTTCACGATGTCCTTCCACCTCTGGAATATTGATGTTCCCTGGGTCTTCCTCTTCCTCTTTAGTGTTCACATTATAACATTCTAGTGTGTGGCATAATTGGGTGCTCTAGTATGGTTGGGTCCATTCCATAGGTTCCGTCGGTGTTCGGAAGATAACCACTTTAATTTCCTGTAGTGCTTCATCGATGCTTGCAAACCCATCCTCAAAACTGGAAATCAATAAGAATCCTTCCTTCAATACATCCCATTCCACAGTGCGATGGTGAAGCTCTATTTCAAGATACCAGTTAATGGGGATTGTATCCAAGGTATGACAAAATAGGTGTACCCACTCTAGCTATGGTTCTATTCCCCCCGCTATAAACCATTTCGCTAGGTGATCACACGGATCATCCCTTCCATTATACTTCTCAGTCATTCTAGTTTTAGCACACCCAAACCATAGCTTCATCATTCTTATGTAATCTCTCCATCCAACAAAACTATCCTTATGCATACCCCACCATTATGCAGGTGTAGCACAAAATGCCAACTCTAATGCTTGGAAGCAGTGGTCCTCAGGGATGTCACGCTCAAATTCCTCCAAAAATAGATCTATGTTAGTTAAACCATCATAATAATATATTTTTCTTACCTTCAATGAAACACAGCGCAACGACTTCTACATCATATTGCATCGCAATGTAGAAAGTTCATGCAAGCGATTCTACCAATGCTTTAACTCGTCATATAAATCAAAGGTGTAGGAACTCTCTCGGTCCCATGCAATCCATCCATATACCATTGGATTGATCCAGTATTTATTTTTTGTTGTTATCTTGTAAATCTAATCCAATTCATCATCACTTTCTTCATAATCACGGACTAGATCAGTATAGCATGCCCCTTCTGCAGGATCTAGTGGCACTATAACCTGAAGCTACTTTATTTCAAATGACATCACTATTTTCTTCAAATTAATGACCCCATTCATATCAATAGCCCAGTCAATCCATAGGAGCGCAAGGTAGGGATTATTATCATCAATGATTTCTATAACTTCAAAGTCGGCCACCATGTTCGCACCTTCTATATCAAATTCCACTCCATATAATTGTCCCATGGGGATGATTTTCTGTTGGTTCGCCAACTTGAGATGAATCGGAGACCACTACAGTGCAGGTTTCCCCATCCTTTCCCATTTCTGTTTCGGTAAAACATTCGCATTGGACCCTAGATCCAAGATGATATGATCCATTTCATAATCACCTATCTACACAGTTATCCTCATCTCTCATCCTGATTGTGCCTTATGCTTGCCAATCTTTCTGACCACATGGTGTTCACCAGGGGCCTTTTCCTTGCTGGCACATTTATTTATTAGTTCCTGCATGCCTTCCACGGCCTTGCTATCATGCAGTAGTTTCGTGCAAGTCTCCAAAAATGTAGTGAGTACAGAAGTATCAACATCTTTAGGCACGCTAATTTCTTGTATCATGCCCTGGCTTCTTGAGGTGGAGGCTTCCATGAAGCTCTTCTTGGCTTCCATAAAAGTTTCCTTAGCATAGTCCAAGTCAAAGTCAGCCTCTTTATCTGGCACTTTGTGGACCCATCCTTCCTCTGTAGGTTGTTTACCTTTATCAACGCCAGTTGTCATTCCACTTCTTAGCACAATATTAATGGTTTGATCTTCCTCGTGGGGCTTAGCCCTCATCATCTGTAAATTCTAATGAGGATGCTAAGGTTGTGTTTTCTTCTCTTGTATTTTAGCTATTAGCACGGGGCATTCTTCTATAGTATGGTCAAACTATCTGCAGTATTGACATGATGGGTGTGTAGGATTCTGTAACTCTCACGCATAGTGCCCCAGTTATCCATAGTGGTAGCAGATAATATAACCACGACCCCTACCAGGTCCTCCTCCTTGGCCCCTTCCTCATCCCTAATAACCTCCATGCCCTCCCCATATGCCTTGATCTGGAGGCTGAGTTTCTGCTTGCATATGGTACGTAGGTGTTCTTTCCATCGTCGACTCATAGCTTCGACAGTGGCACTCATTGTGACCCACATATTTGTAGAAATTACAGACCAACTGATGGGGTGTCTAAAAAAACTTCTGAAGTAAATGGAAATTGTTCATTGCATGTTGCCGAGTAACTTGAAAAATGGTGCACCACAGCCCAGTGCCCATGCTCGGCCCTACTGGGGTTTTTGATTTTAGGGGAATTGGCCTCCCTCCTGTAATATAATTCACATACATAGGACAATGGTCCTTATCATGCTCATGGCCTTTGCACTTCAAACACGATACTTTTGCACATGCTTCTAGTTTAGTCTCCTTTCCTTTCTTCAAACGTTGTATTTCTTAGTGTAATCTCTCTAACTATGAGTGGACCTGTTGTACTCCCATGTTTGTATTCTAAATAGGTGATGCATAGAGCCTCATCATGATATCCAAGCTTCTATCTGAGTTTATATATTCTGTTGTGATAGAAAAATTCTCAAATGGGGCAAAATTGACATTATAACCCATTCGTTTTGCTGGATATCTGTGATATGCATGTTAGCCTCTTTGATCTGACACTTCAACCTTTGATCAAATTCCCAGGGTGTATCTTCAACCCTCTTCATGATCTCTTTAAATCCAATTACTGACTGTGTGTCAGATTTAGGTTTACTAAACTCTTTACTGAAACTCATCTAAGTCTCTACTAGTGTCGCAAGAGGATTATCAAAACGATACTTAATGTACCAGGTTAGTGCGCGATCCTGCAGGGCAGTAACCAGCTGTGCTTTCTTTGTATTGTCATCGGCGATCTGTTGAGCTATCCATACATTATTCATGACAAACCATAACTATTTTGGATCTTCACATCCCATGCCCTTGAAGATCAGAATTTTCATTGTGTTCGCCATGTTGAAAGGTGGCGATGGAGGAGGAGGTGTGGGCAAAGGTGTATGCGGTGGAGGTGGAGGTGGCAGTGAGGTGGATGGATGGTTTGTTCTAGGAATCCCCTGAGTCATTAACTGAACAATGTTGTGTGTTGTAGTCTACCCCTCCCCTTCATCATCACTTGAAGGAGGTCTAATCAAGGGACTATATTCTGGTCCTGATCCTCCACGATTTCTAAAGAATCTTCCACTTTGTGTAGCTTCGAACATTAAGGTAATGGCATCACCCCTTATTCACATAATAGCATCTTAATCTAAGTATTCAATGATCCTTAATAGTTACCTCGCAGTCCTTTGAAGAATCTTCGCTAAAGCTGACTAAGGTGTCAACTACAAATTTTGTGACAAATCCTCCTATAATTCAATCGAGCCAATGATCGAAAGCCCACACGATCTTGTTTTCAAAGACTTCTAGTCGTTGCACTAATTCTTGAGTCCACACTATAGGAATATCAAGCTTCCACCTTCCTTGATTATCTGTCAATTTAGCCAATCACTCATACAGTTCAATGGGAAAGGTGCAGAAGAAAATCTCATGTATCTTTGTATACAGATACCTCATCAACCACTCTTCCTTTGATGGCATAGATTCCTATTTTCTTGCACCGTGAATTTGTGAATATTTTGATCCAACCACTTTTCAATTTCTTTCTTGGTCAGATTCCAGTGACACGACATTACACATCACTTTTAAGCAGATCTCAGTCCAAGAAACCGAACCATTTGTTCCTTAGGGGGTCCTGACCCACGTTCAAAGTTAGTCACACCAACCAACAAAACCCTACACTATTGGCCCTTTCAGAAATAACCCGCATAAAATAGGCTACTGCCTCACTTGAAGCAGTATGGGGGGATGCAAGAACCAAGTTTCTACATCCAAAGACTAGTGTGATGTCTTCCAGCACCTTGGATATGCCTTCACGTAGATCAATAAACTCTTAGGACACGTTATTGCAACTCTATTAAAACATCCCTCAGACCATCGCAAAGGTCCACGATTAGTCCCTGCGGACCTTTAGCAGTCAATTTACCTACTATGTGCATCAGAAAGCAGTTATAATTTGGTGTCTACACATATCTACTTACGTCGTTAATAAACATAAGAGAAATTACCAAGATCTTCGTGGAAGTGTTTAAACATGTATTGCGTACATTATTAAGACTTATTCAAGAAAATCGTGTAGCATTCAATCAATATTTCATAAAACAAGTCATTCATCAACGGCATATAACATAAATAAACATGAATAGAAATACTCAATAATTCTTCAGAAGCTTGTCTTTATTGATATCAATTCATAAATTACAGACTCAAAATTTCCCTGCACACACAGTTGTAGGGGTCTGTGCACTCAACTACGAGCTCCACCTAGGCCTTCGTGCACTCAGCTACGGAGCCTTTCCTTCTCTATCAAAGCGTAGGAAGCAGAGCCTTCATTCCCTAACTTCTTCAGTCAACCCAACTTCTTATCTCCTCTTCAACTTAGTTACTTCTTCCTTTCGCTAAGACTCACTATTTATATACTTTTTTCATAGAATGCCATGGTCCATGGACCATGGGTGAATCTCAAAAACTGACTCAAAACTTATCCAAAAGAAGGGGCTAAGCCCCTTTGACTCCTAATCATCTACGTTCTCTTCATCCACAAATCACAGAGACTTTACATTATTTACAAAATTGTACCAAAATTTGGGTTATCTTAACCCCAAACTAACCCAGGGGACCCCATCCCAACAGTGAACGAGACTCTGACTCTAAAACTGTTGATACACCTCCTTGAAGTCCTCATCCTTTGAGTATGGCTCTTTATATGCATCATGGGTAAATGGCTCCATTTTCATAAAAGTCCCCAAAGATGTGATCTTTGATGTGGGTGGGCTTGAAATCATGTCAACCAACCTGTTTGTGCTACCCTTCCTATACTTGATCACCAAATGAAATTATTGTAAAAAATCGATCCACTTTTAATACTTGGTCTACCTTAGCTTACTTTGGACCTGCAAATGTTGTAATGATTGGTGATTTGTGTGAATTATTGTCTCCTTTCCCATCATCTAACAACCCTTGGTTAAAATTTCATGTGATAAAAGTTAATAAAGGAAAAATAAGACCACGGTTAAGGGACACTTATTCCAATATCCTAGTGGACATCACTAGATGTGTTTATGGCTAGGGAAATTAGCAAAGGCAATGGCTAAAGCATTAAAAAGGAAAAAAGGTATTTTTCGCACATTTATTTATGAAAATAAAGTAAAATAGGAGAAAAGAAAGTTGAAAGGTCACAAGATGCATGTGAGGATGAAAATGAAGGAAAATAATGGAAAATGAAGAAAATAGAGACCTCATTGATAAAAAGGCTTCTAAGTATTAGTTTGTAACATTTTGTGAGTTTAGTTTTGGAGATCTCTCATTATTCTCTCTCTCACTCCTGGACACGTATATTTTTCTTGGAGCACTCTAGATTTGGAGAAAGGAAGGAAAAATAAAGGAAAGGAAAGGAAATAAAGAAAAGATCAAGCAAGGAAGAGTAAAATCAAGTAGATTTAGAAGGAATACTTGCAGGTAACATATTGCATGTGTGATTTCCTAGCTCGATTTGACAAGCATGGCTTTGCATGTTGGTATATGGTTCTCTTGTTGTAAGTGGCATTGTTTTATTTGGTTATGACAATGGTTTTCAGGCTAGCCTTTCTTTTTTCTAATATCCATGGTGTGATGGGATTTTTTTCTCAATTTTGAGGTTTGGAATTGCTAGATGGTTCCGGAATTTGGGGCGGAGGTGGTCTTAGGAAAATTCCCAAAGGCATAGGAATCCCTTGACTAGTTTTGGAGGGATACACAGTAAAGCCTAAGGGTGGAGTCTCAGTTTAGGGCCTACTGATACAGTGTGGATTGTGGTAAATCCAAAGAGACTGGTGTATTAGTTTAGGCCCTAGTGATCGGTGTGGATTGTGGTAAATCCCTAGAGAATGATGTATCGATTTAAGGGCTAGTGATCCGATGTGGAATGCAGTAAATCCTAAGAGACAAGGAGATGTAAAATTCCTTAAGGATAGTGATGGAGTCTAGAGGAATTCCTAGTTGAGTTTGGTTTTGTGATCTCGTTGCCGATTTTGGTGAGATCACGGTTTGGTGAGGGTGACGGTGGTTTAACCTCTGGATTACCTTTTTTTTTTTTTTATTGGTTTATCCATGAATCCCACATTCATGCTTGGAATATGGCATGGGGGTGGTTGGTTGAAAGAAAATTTTGGCTCAGCCATGTCTATGGCCAGGAGGTATGGGGAAGTCACGAACCTCGTCGGCTTTGCCTATGTTTAATAAAAGCTAAGTTATATTTCTTTTGAACTTTTTAATATGTGGCTTTAATGGTTTTTATATTATTTTTATTTTCATGGTTTAATGTTGGTTATAAGCATGGTTATATGACTGCTTATTGTCATGGTCATTTCATGTATTTACTTGTAACTGAAAGGATAATATGTGCAAGAAATAATTGATGTCAAAATAGTTAAGGGAAGAGGTCGGTGATCCTTCTTGTCAATTTCCATATGAGTTATCAGCCATTTGTGCTTTTTCTTGTATTCGTTTCCTATAGATTGCATTGATGCCAAGTGTTTGACAGAATGCTAGTTCCGATTAGGGATGGTCAAGCCGAGTCCTGTAGTCAATTTTTGATTGTAGGTATTTTCACAATGTGATTTATGGATTCTAAAAGCTAGAGGGGTTTCTGGGCAGTGTCCTAGACTCTGGGCTAGAAAAGTGGCTCAAATCCCTGGGATGTAGGCATAGGTCTAAGCATAAAAGTCCTTGGAAGCTGGCATACCCATGTTATGCATGCATCCATAGGTCCTTAGATGCACCCTTGTCCATATCAAGGGAGCATCCATGGGTTTAGTGGTTTAAAATTTCAGTGGGACACAGAGGGTAGCTACCTAAGTCGTTTGGATGGTTCCTGGGAGTCATGCTTCTTATTTGGAAGGTTTGTATGGTGTTTTTTCATTGGTTCCATTTCCTTAAGGTAACTTAGGAAGTTGAATCATATCATGGTAACTTCTCGTCACATGTTTACCCTAGTTGGTAATTTACTTGGGTAGCTATGTGAGGAGGGAGTTACAGAGTGGTATCAGAGAATGGTTCACCCCTTTGACTGGATGGGTTGTGTGTTGGTCATGCCTTCATGTCAGTTGCATGTTGTTAATAATCCTTATGGTCTATATTCTTGTTGCATATGCATGGTCTTGGTCATGGTTGTACTGATGTCACCATGTGAAGGAGGATGTTGTTGTTATGAAGAGTGTCACCATGTCGGTTACATGTTGTTTATGCATGTTAGTGTTCACATGGCGTAAAGTGTACAGTGATGTGGTGGTTGTGGTCATGCATGGGGTCATGGTATGTGTAATTTATATGGGCATGCATTTATGACTGGACTCTAGTTAGAAGAATGGAAATATGGTTACATGCTTATGTGTTATATTTCTCTATGTTGTCATGATTATGTTATACATGTATCACGTTGATTTGTTGATCTTGCAGACAATGTATCCTCCTTGAATTATGCTAAGGTACGTTGGTTTATTGTTATTTGTTTTAGATGACATGATATACCTTGCAAAAAGAATATCAAATATGACTAGAAAGATGGTAGACTACAGTTCCCGAGACTCTCCTTATGGATTAGATGAATAGCGTGATGTTTGGCACCCCTCTTATTTGGAAGAGACACTGAGAAGCTTAAAGGAAAAGATAAGGACCTGCAAGGTAGACAATGACAGAATCATATAGGCACATGAGAAATAAGTAGAGGTCAATGCAGTGACACTTCAGAGTTTGTCAAAATTGCAATGATGGGAACCACTTTGGATCAGCCATTAGTAGGAGGACATAACAAATGGGGCATATGACAGAAGGTCTCATGGTGAGTATAGGTTGGATGGAGAAGACACAATCATAGATGGCAGGTCCTTGGATACTCCGAATAGGAGGGGCGATAAACACAAGTATTATTCTAGTTTTGTTTCCGATAGGCATTATGATCGTCATCGTTATCATCCTTCCAGGAGGAGTGATAAGGGGTATTTTCCGAATGAGTTTAAGAAAGCAAAGACAACTACATTTGATGGAGAGATGAAGAAATCACAGTATACAGACATGGTTGCTTGGTATGAGAAATTTCTTCAGGTTACACAATTATTCAGAGAACATGAAAGCAAGGATAACCACTTTCAGTATCAAAGGTAAAGAAAATATTTGGTGGGAAGATGTGAAGAATGTTAAAGGAATTCAGGAAGTTTAAGAGGCTCTCCAAGAAGAAGCATTTGTCAAAGAGGTACTATGATGACAGAGGTAAGTATTTTTATGAGTTGCAGATGGGTTTCATGACAGATAATGAGTATACTAGTAGGTTCTTGGTTTGTTAAGATATGTGTCTTGGCATCATGGGCCCTGACCCAAGTTCAGCATTAAGCAGCCAAGAAAATCCCTACACTACTCGCCCTTTCAGCATTAATCTGCGGAGTGCAGACTAAATTTTCACCTGAAGCAGTATGGGGGGATGCAGGAACCAAATTTCTGCACCCTGAGATGGTTGTGATGTCAGTTATATTCCCTAACCTTCTTTGCGTAGATAGATAAGCCCTTTAGGGCTTATCAAAGTACGTCTCTTATTTGTCCCTAAAGCCTCCGTGAAAGTCTCGGATCATCCTTCACGAACCCTAAATAGATAGATCAGGCACTTACGTGCCTCTATAATTACTCTCACTTATGTACTTACTCAGATTTGTTGAAGTATTGGTTAAGTTTAACATGCATTAAGGTTATCTTTGTGTAAACAGCAATTCTTACTTGCGTTCATATAACAAAGTAAAATACATAGATTCACGCATCAATATAGCATTAATTCATAACCCCAGTATTCAATATAACATAATCGTAACATTCATAACAAAAGTAAAATAACGCATACATAGGTAATTCCAAAATACTTCTCTTTGCTGATAATCCAGATTTTCAGTACAAACTCTCAACTATAGACTTCTACCCTAGGCCTTTGCGCACTCAGCTGCAGAGCCTCTTCCTATGCTAAGACTCTTCACTCTTAACTCTCACAGACCCATAAACTTACTCAGAACTCTACCAAAACATCTTACTTAGCTACCTTAGACTCTTCTAAGAGTCCCTTTTTATACAATCCCATGGTCCAAGGACTAAGGGCAGATCTCATCAAGCCATCACAACTATCTAAACTAAGGTCAGAAACCCTTTTTGACTATTTACATCTTCTCACTCCGTGGCCACAAAATGCGGAGACTTTACGTTCTTTCCTACAAAATTTGGGCTTTCTGCCCCAAAACTTGGGCTTTTAACCACAAAATTGACCCTAGGGGACCCATTCCCAATAGGCCCCCAACAGAAATCTGGTGACTCGCCCTCAAGTCACTCTGCTGGTGCAGAGATCTTGTCATGAATACTTCCCAACTCCACTTGTACCACTGCAACTTCGGTGGTGCACTATGTTACCGCCTGCTTCCTCTGCTCGACCAACTACTCTGTCGTTGGCCCTATGCCATCTACCTGTACCTTCTATTGAATTTCTTGTAGACTAACCAGTTTTCCTTCATTCGTGGCCATGGGAATACATGCTTCATCTAGCCAAGGCTTCAATCGAGCCTTCAATAATTTTTCCTTGTCTTGTGTTACATCCACCTACTCTTTCAACACCTTTGCTTGCTGCAACTTCGCTAGCCTTTGGGTAATGGCAACAGTGTGAGTCATTGTTTTAACCTCATCATATCATTGCTATAGCTCTCGTGCCTCTGTTTCCAGCCTTTGCACATTGGGATCCTCCTGTAAACTGGTGACTACTTCGAGCGACTGCTCGAAGAGCACAGTGCAATCCTTTAATGTGTTATCTATTACTGCAATGTTGTCCTTAACAGTTGCCTCACGCTACTCTCTAACTTCTGGTAGAGTTGAAGGTTGGGCCTTCAACTCAAATTCTACAATCTTAAGGTTCAATTCAAACTGAACCTTTACCAACTCTGTTCTCACTTCGTTCACTCCAATAGTGAGCTTCTGAATTCTCACATCCACTGGCTCATCTTCGGGAATGTCCAGTTCTGGGACACATCTGTATGCTTCAGCCACTACCTTGGCCATGTGCTTATTCTTTTCCATGATGGCCTTAAAGAGATCAATAGCGGAGTTCTTCTGGGCAGCCATATGAGCGTTGTTCACCCTCTTCTCACTGATAATGAGTAGCGTGCGTTGTTCGCAACCCTGAAGTTCCGCAATCACACCATCCTGCAAAGTATGAAGGGCTTCACTTGGAAGCATGACCAAATTGAGTCCAACCCCCTTGAGGGTGCTGACAATGGCCTTGTCAGCTTCTTCTTCTGTAGTCAGCACTCTGTCCAACAATGCTATTTCCCGGGGATCCAGTGTGCACACCATCCCTACTACTTCTAAGGTGCTAGGCACCAAACGAGTTGACATTGCACTACTCCATCCCACACTGCTCTGTACTTGCCACACCTAGATCTACAACTCGCGCAGACCCATCTGAATGGTGCCCAAGGCCTGAATTTGTTGCTGCTTGAACTACTGCAACAGTTCCATGGTCGCATCCCTTACGTGTAAGAGAACTATCCTAGGGTCTGCTAACAGATCTAATTTCTTCTGAAATTAAATGCAATAAGAGGTGATATCTTACTTACTTATAAGACTTTTAAAAAAATAAAATTTTATCATTTACAATCTAATCAACATAACTTAAGGTGAATATTTCATTCTAGTAAAATTTACAAGAGTAGTATATGGAGGAATACCTGTACCAGTGCCTAATGGAGATGCCTTTGTCCTATTGCTCCTGTTGAATGCTCCTCTTGACGAACCCAACTGGATTTACCTCCCTGCCAACTAGGAAATAATCCCTAGCCCAGGAAACCTCCATAGGTTCCCTAGCCCTCCGAGTCCAAGTCCAACCAGATGTAGTGTGTGTGTGTCCAAGATGAATGATCTAGACCTAGATAACAATATTTCCCTCCTCTCAACAACCCAAGAAACCTCCATAGGTTCCTAAGGTCTCCAAAAACACAAGTCCTCAAATCACAACCAACCCCACAATCATAAACAAGACCCCAACGTCCCCCTTCTCCCTTCCCCCTTCCCTTTTTATACCCTCCCTCTCTTCTTCATCTCAACCACCCCTCATTAATGTCATTAACTTCTCATCCATCCTTACAATTGACTTCTCTTCTCCCAAGTAAAGCTGGGAGTACATTTGGAAATGTGACATGAGTATAAAATTGGGGAAATTAATGGGAGAGGACCATGTCACCTCCCAAGTAAATTTGAAAGTACATTTGGGAATGTGAGATGAATATATATATATTGATAATTAAATGGAGAGGACTAT
>APFE030339466.1:213030-252934 GCA_000404065.3 Pinus taeda
ATTACCCCATTACTATGGTAGTTGTACCCCTTATTAATATTGTTGTGCCCCTATTTCCCCCATATTGTTATTACTGGCCCCATAGAATCCCTCTATTGTTATTTTTGTGGCTTTATATTATTATTGTTAGGTCGGCTGGGTTATATTGTGACTCCTTAGACTCCTATATATAGAAAGGAGGTTTTGTCATCTGTATCATCCAAGAATTGTTCATTTATGTAATGTAAAGGAGGTTGCCCCCTCGAAGAGGCTGAATTCTAAGGCGTGGATCTCTCTTTTCTATCTTTTTGTGAGCTGGTTTCATAACATAGGTTGGGAATTTGAATAATGGAAATCATGAATTTTATATTAGACCAATATTTCTCAATATTTTCAGATAATGTAAACATTAACAAAATTTGCAAAATAAGATTTAAGTGGGGCATTACATACACCCCTCCTTCAAAAAACTTTGTCCCGGAGTTAGAATGAAAAGATGTGAGTTTGAAAGCATAGCAAACCAGAGAGAGTTATAGCAATAAAATTTGATATGTCAGACAATAACATTACTTCCCATCAAGAGTCTCCAACTGATATATATCCTCCTATCCATCTTGGCCTACTTCTGTTCCCACCCTATCTGTCCTCTGCTACTTTATTAGTGGAAACGGCCATACTAACCGCTGATAAAACTGACATGGTGGAAGCGTTGAATACATCGAACTAACTTCCCCAACAGGCAACTGGCAATCGTCGTCACACATCGTGGGGAACGTGTCCACGACTATCCTCCCATGATTCCAGGTTTCGGAGGATAGATGGTGGGAAATGCCTCCACCCCTCCTGTAGAACTAGGGCCAATACACTAATACGGACCACACTACAGAGCTAGTTGGACTTGTCTTCAAATAATCTATTCAAGTCATCTTGCCACCTATCATTCGTATTTTACTCGTGTCATAAGAGTGCATATCAAGTAGATACCAAATGTAGTAAAATAATGTACATTATACCTTCCTCATGAGATGTCTCATCCTTCCCTCTTGGCTATGATATGGTTATTTTCCCCCTGTGGGTTAGCTCTCATTCATGCATTTATATAACAACAAGACATATAGTCATCACATTATTAAGTCTAGTATCCAAGTGTCAATCTAGGAATTTTCACTAAGTCATTCATTTAAATAAATCATATCCACTTGAGCTATATATGAACCAAAATAATTATGATAAGTTATGCACTAGATAATCCATCACTATGTGAGTCATACATGTAGTCCATATATCAACCATTTCTATCATCAATATCAAATTTATAAGCTTATTCATATAGGTAGTTTTATGTGTCAAACCAAATGCATCAATATTACATAATGTTCATAAATAAATAACATGGAATTGCAAAATAGAACCTTAACATAGGTAGCTATCTAAGTCAAAATAGGCGTCACAAATGCTCAAAAAGTGAGGGGTAGTCATGACACATAGTCTCTGCATCCTCGTAGGTAGCAGATCTTGGGCTATACTTGTCCCACTGGACCTTAACTTGGTCCACCGTGCGACGTCTGAGCTGTCAAACCCTATGGTCCAATATGCGTAATGGTTCTACCATCATGGTTCCCATGCCCGAGACCTGCGAATCTCGCCAATCCAGTTTGTGAGATTCATCAGAAACATAATGTCATAAAACAGATACATGAAACACATCATGAGTTTTATGCAAATGGGGCGGTAGTACAAGACTATAGGCAACTGATCCAATCTTCTCTTTGATCCTAAAATGTCCTATGAACCGAGGTGACAATTTCGTCCCCTTCCCAAACTGGATGGTGCTTTTGTTGGGCCGGATACGAATAAAAACTTGGTCCCCAATCTCATAACTACGATCAATCCTATGTGAATCAGCATAGCTCTTTTGTCTATCCTGTGCTTCCTTTAACCTTTGTTGAACCTGCTTTACCTATTCCTCCATTTCTTAAACTAATTCCAGGCCAACTATCACTCGATCCTCCAACTTTTAACAAATCAACGGCGTCCTGCAAGGCCTTTCATACAGAGCTTGATAAGGAGGCGTCCTGATAGAACTATGATAACTATTATTATAGTCAAACTCTACCAATGGTAAGTACCTTTCCCACTGAGTCTGATTAGCCATGAAGTACATCCTAAGCATGTCCTCCAGAACCTGATTTACTCTTTCAATCTTCCCATCAGTTTCTAGATGATATGCAGTACTCAGGTTTAACTAATTTCCCGGTGCTGACTGCAAACTTATCCAAAACCTAGATGTAAATCAGGAGTCTCTATCAGAAATGATATTTGTGGGAAATCCATGCAGTCGGATAACTTCATTGACAAACACTCGCGCCACATCCGTAACATTGTAAGTGTCCCTTGCTGGGATGAAGTGGGCACTTTTGGTCAATTTATCAACTATAACCAATATAGCATTGTGCCTCCAAGAAGTGAGTGGTAAAGCCACCACAAAATCCATGGAAATTACTTCCCATTTAGATGTAGGGATGTCATGAGGTTGTAGGAGTCCTGCTGGATGGTGATGATCAACCTTCACTCACTAACATTCAAGACATTTGGTGACAAACTGGAATATGTCATGCTTCATGACTACCCAAAAGAAGAGTCTCCTTGTGTCTATGTGCATATTCTTTACCATAAGATGTGCATAATAGAGTGCTCTATGAGACTCTCTGAGGATGGTTTCTCTTATACCCCCTTCCTTAGGTACGTACATTCTCCCTTGGAATCTCAATAGCCCATTTGGTTCAAGGACATACCCTTCAAACTTTGGTCCTATCTATTTCCCATTCTGGATAGCTGAGATGACTTTTAGATACCAACTATCTTCAAAAAGTTTCTCCAATATCCACTCCCTTAGATTTACCTTTAAGGCTACTAGGGAGAAGGTTCATGGCCACCTACTTAGTGCATCCGCTACTACATTCTCCTTTCCCTTAATGTATGAGATTTCAAAATCATACTCACTCATGAATTCGCTCCATCGTCTTTTCCTGGCGTTCAAATCCCTTTGAGTGAAGAGATGCTTCAGGCTTTGATGATTCGTTCTTAACTCAATTCTTCTCCCAATGAGATAGTGTCTCCATAGCTTCAAGGCTAACATCACTGCTGCCAATTCTAAGTCATGGGTAGCATATAACTCTTCATGCTTCTTCAATTTTTTAGAGGTGTAAGCTATTACTCTACCTTCTTGCATCAATATTGCACCCAATCCTTGCGCTAAAGCATCAGTGCAGACAGTGAAGTCTTTTCTCATGTCTAGTACTTGAAGGATCGGTGGACTAGTTAGTAACCACTTCAGCTCTATGAATGTAGTGTCACATTCATTTGTCCATTCATACCTAACCCCCTTTCATTGTAATGTGCTGATGGGTTTTGCAATCCTTGAAAACCCTTCCATAAACCTGCGATAATACCCAGCTAGCCCCATAAAACTACGTACCTCATGGGTATTTTTTGGTACTAGTCAATCCATTATGGCCTTCACCTTTTCCGGGTCAACTTAAATCCCTTCTCCTGAAATGTTGTGCCCAAGGTAATGGACTTTCTTCTTAAAGAAGGAACATTTTGACAATTTCCCATACAATTGATTTTCCCTTAAACAAGTCAATACCACCCTTAGGTGTTTTTCATGCTCCTTTTCATTCTTGGAATATATAAGAGTGTCATCGAGGAAGACTTGCATGAATTGGTCCAAATACTTGCTGAACACACCATTCATGAGGCTCATGAATACTGTTGGTGCATTGGTTAAACCAAATGGAACAACTATGAACTCATAGTGCCCAAACCGAGTTCGAAATGTAGTTTTTGAGATGTCCTTCTCACCTATCCTCAATTTGTGGTACCCAGATCGTAAATCGATTTTTGAGACGATTGCTACCCCCTTCATTTGATCAAATAAGTGATCTATTCGAGGTATTGGGTACCTATTCTTTATCGTGGCTCTATTTAAGTCTCTATTATCTATGCATAGCCGCAAGGAACCATTCTTTTTCTTAACAAAAATTATTGGTGCACCCCAAGGGGAAATACTAGGTCTGATCAATCCCAAGTCTAAGAGCTCCTTTAACTGCATCTACAACTCATAAAGCTCTGGAGTTGTCATCCTATAGGGTGTCTTAGATATTAGTTCTTCACCTGGTTTCAGATCAATGGTGAAATCAATCTCTCTTACAAGAGGTAATCCAGGCAATTCCTCTGGAAAAACATCCTTGAATTCTTCCAAAACTAGATGTTGATCGAGGGAAGGTCCTTTCTAGTCACTTACAGTCTTGACCAAATATAGTTTGCAACCTTTTCTGAGACAACGTTTTACCTTCATCACGGATATGAATCGTAAGGACACTCCCCTCTTAATACCACAAATCTCAGTTGGCCTACCTTCATCATCTAAATAGATCACCTTCTTCTTGAAATAGTCTACCAAAGCTCGATGAGCTTCTAGCCAGTCCATTCCAATAATCACATCATACATTCCCAATGTTGTGACGTATGCCTTCAACTTAGTCATACACACCCCGAGGTTTACCTAACATTGGTCAACATTAGGCCCTACTACTTGTTTATTACAGAAGCCATCTCAACATGTTTAAAGTCATCGTGCTCATAGGCTACCAACCCACATTTTTCTAATGCAACTGGTGAAATGAAACTATCTGTAGCACCAGAGTCAAACAAAATTTTAACTTTTACTTTGTTTATCATACCTAAGGTTTCTATCATGGTAGACTGGTGTTCAACTTGTTGATTTTCAACTGCTGCAGAGATTCGGTGGTGGCTACCTGCTCTCCCCATTGGTTCTTTTCCCTCTCTTCCAATGTTATTAGTTTGAAACTTAGGGCAGTCCCGCTAGTAATGAGGTCCACCACATCCCCAACAAGTGATGCGTGGTGGACCTTGAACCGAATGTTGTGGAGTTCTTTGGAAAGAGTTTCTTCCCCTGGAACCCCTACCCCCACTTACTGCTCCTCACATATGACTTTGATTTGTACGCGCCCTTAAAGTTGTAGGTGAAGCTGCACTAGAAACCATTGAAATCCCTACTGTTGGTGTTCTAGGTATAACCCTGTTTCCATATGGTGGCAGCCTCCAACTTCCTCCCCTTGGGAAGTTACAGGGGGCCTTCCCCATAAACCTTGTTTGACATGGAAAGATGGTTCTGCCTTCACCCTTTAAGTCTACGTGTTCTTCAACATAACGAGCCTATTCTATAGCTTCTGCAATTGAGGAAGGTTTCCACATCCGCACCATCACCCTAATCTTAGGTCTCAATCCATACATAAAACGATCCACTTGGCGTTGGTCAGTATCCATGTAGGAGACATACTTGACCAATTCCATAAATTGAATTTCATATTCTTCTACAGTACGACCTCCCTGTATCAGGGCATGGAAGGCTCCTACTTGTTGTTATTCATAATATGCTAGTAGGTACTTCTTCCTGAACCTCTCCTAAAATAATTCCCAAGTAACTGTGTCTGGAGTGAGGTGTATTTGATGCTCCAAGTTACCCCACCAATTCAGAGCACTATCTCTGAGTTGGAATATTGCTATTTTGGTTTTGGAATTGGAATTGTAATCTCTTAGTGTGAAACACCTTCCCATCCCCTCTAACCATGCTTCTGCATGCTCACTGGCACGACCTCCTATAAATTCTGGGAGTTTAATTTTTTGGAGCTCGCTAGTAATGTCTTCAACTGGAGGTCTTCTATCATAGTCTCTAGATCCCTCGGGTTTCCCTAACCCTGATGAAGGGTGTTCCCCTTCCATTTCATTTGTTTGGCGCCCTCTTAAGGTTTCATTAATTGCTTCCAAGGAATGCAGGATGAGAGTCCATTCTGGTGAAGGTAATGGGTTATTTGAAGGTCCTTATGAAGTCTCTCCAGGCCCTTGGTTCCTTCGAGTCCTCACCATTTTGTTTTGTTCAAAATCTGCACGATATCTAAGACTTATTAGCATTATTCCTAGCATTTTCTACCACACTCTAGATAGTCCATAGAGAACCCTAAGCAATAGATCAATTCAAGTTATGCCATTGAGTAAGTGATCATTGTAGCTCACCTATGACTCACTATTTTCGAGCCAAATATTTTGATAAGAACAATGAACCATTTATACCGCAATGTGACTTGTTGCTATGTATAACCTTGTTGCCTGAAGCTGTGGAAGTTATGATCTAAGTTGTCCATAATATTTATCTAATATTTGATATACATGCCTTTTTCATAAACGTTTTCTATGTTTCATTTTCATTTTATCTTAGTTGAGTTGATATAGGCTAATATGAACAAACAAACAAACAACAACAAAAAACATGTGCATGACATTGGCGTTCCAATTTTTATATGATGTAAGGTTCGGTTCTACATAATGGCTTCATGAAAATTCTCATATTTAATAGCTCAATTTTTTTTTCTATTTTAACATTGAAAACATGATCGACATTAATATTAAAGGAACATTACTTCCTATCTTAACACCTAATAAATAATTAATATTGATATATATAAAAAGAATATTACTCTGATTTTTCTGGCTGCGTTTACAAAAGGAGGTGACAAAATTAAAACACTGAAGCAAAAAATTGCCAGAAATAATATTTATAGCCTCTTCTAAACACTCTTAAGCCCTTACTAAATTGGTCATGTGCCAGATAAAGCTTATAGGTATAAAATGCTCATTTATCATCATTGTGCCAAAAATATAACAGGAGAAAGAATGCATTGACAGGGAAAAACGAATGAGAGTGTAAGAGAAGTAAATCCAATGCAAATTAAACATCAAATTTAGTTTTCATTAGTATGAAACAGGTGTTAATTTCTATAACCAGCAACTAATTAAAATCTACACAGAAGTTGACTGTTGGTCATTCAACTGATTCAATTAAGTATGCCCAGACAAAATAATCTCATTGTGGATTTTTCAACATTATTGTTGCAATTTCTCCACAACTGTGATCTACCCAGAATCTTAGGAATGTTTAAACTATACCATGTTTCCAAATCAGAGGTGAAACAAAGAGCTAAAAAGAAGCAACATGGCAGTCTTTGTGTAGTTAGTGGTACCTATCTGTAGTGGTACCTATCTGTCTTGTTGTAACTTGTAATTAATTCGCTGAAAAAATTGTTGTAGGCTTTTATAGTTTCAGTGAAAGAGAGTTGTTTTTCTTCGTTCCATGAGATGAGAGGTGCCAAAATAATCGTGGTCGGCCTAATCATATTACGACTTCTGGCAACTGGAAGGCCAAAAGATCTGACCGGTCCGTTCGCAAAGATAATTGTAAATGTATTGGGTTGAAGAAGACCCTGATTTTCTACAGAGGGCAAGCTCCCCAGGGACAGAAAATAGACTAGATTATGAACGAGTATAGGTTGCCTAACTACATTGATAAGCCCAAGGTGAGCTGGTCTAGTTTGTGATGTTGATAGACATTTTTTTTTTTTTTTTTCTAGTCATTTGTGTAATCATTTACTGAAATATTTTGCATTTAGAGTTTTTTTAATTCTTTATTTAAATCATGGATTCAGAAAATAGCAGCTTGAAAGGCTTTAGAACAGTAGGCTCAATTGGAAGCCCATGCAAAGACTGAAAATGAATTCCATTCAGAGTTTGAAAATGAAGTCCATTCAGAGACAGATAATGATGTGCTTTTTAGTGAAGTTCATAGTCATGAAGACTCAAGGGTTCTGCAAGATGCTACTGAACATAATGGTTTGGAAACTAAAGAGAATCCTTATACGCAGTCAATAGAATATGACAATACACCTCACAATTCATATACAAAGAAAGGGAATGTTAGCATGTATATAGGAGAAACAAAGGCAAGCCAACCTTTACCTTCGATGTTGGATAACGTTCAGCAAGATGAGATGGCTACAGAGGTCATTTCTTCTAGCAACAAGATGATTGAAGAGAATGAAAAACAACATTGTACACTTGAAAACAACGTAGATTTAGAAGATTTGGATCTGGGAGAACTTGAAAAACCAGTGCCATTCAAACAAGAAATAGAACATGGGTATAGCCCTAAAGAACCACAGGGTGTGGAAACAAACATGAAAGAAGCAGAGGAGGAAGTGACATCTAACCATGCCCTATCAAATTCTCAAAAGCAAGATCAAAAGAGAAAACCTAGTTGTAAGGTGAGATTTCTGATTCTAATTCTATTGCTATGGCATAGGTGATATTCTAGTCCTTTACACTAATGCCATTATTTTGTTACCATTTTTATCATTGGGATTATTTCATGCTCATTTGAACCAATTTCATGATATTGCCTCTTCAAAAGAGAAGATAGCTCAAGAAAATCGCAACAAATCAGCAATTTCAACAAAATCATTATCAAATGCTACATCTAGAGCATCAAAGCCTTTGGTTTCTTCTGAGCCTAACAAACCTGCCAAGGGGATCTAAAGGCTTTAAGAAAATTGGAGAATGGTCTCGGAATGAGGACGGAGGCGAGTAGTGGAGAGACGGCCAAGAGTAAAACCTCTCTTTCTATGTCATTAAACAAGTCAGTGAGTCTAGTATCAGACAAAGGAACTTCCACTAGGTAGAGCTCTGCAAACAAGAAACAACCTTCAGAACCTCTTCGAAATGGCTCAACAGCGTTGATTGCTTCAAAATCATAGGTATATGTTTATTGCATAAATATTCTATGGAATAATGTCCCTTGAGATTGACAGAGACAATCAATTGATTTTACACCAAAGAATATTATTATTGGCTAGCGTAGGCAGGTTTATGTTGAAATTTAATATTAAAGAATTCATGGTAATAACAGGGTTGTAATCGATATGATGTTAATCTCTTAATGACACAAGGAAATAGGTGCAGAGATTACCACTGCTGAAGCGACCACAAACTACCCATTTTGTTGGCTGAGTGAACCACATGGTATGTATAGTCAATCTGAAGGTAGAGTATGAAAGAGGGGAGTCGATTTTCTGTTAGTTTAAAGGCTGGTATAGTGAGTCTTTACATGGACTGATATTTCTATATGAAAGGGGAATGAGTTACAGTCATCTTGGAGTCTATTTCTCTTAATTTTGTATGGCTGGAACCTCATCCAAAGCACTTAATGTATTGAAGTCCACACCATTGAATTATTACCAGATTTGTTGATTATGAGATGGTCGTGTTCCCTGTCTTAGTGGGAAGAGTTCAAGTGTTGTACATGGGATTATTATTTGTACCTATTGTAGCCTTTGTTGGAGAGATATAATCTTGCTGGTACATTCTGGGCATTATAACAGCCATATATTTGGGCAACAATCAACTGGTATTTTATTTTATTCCTCTTTTTATTACTGAAACACATTGTACAGTGGTATGTAACTCTTCATGGCTTAATATGAATTACATATTGTTGGGTTAAGGCTTTATTCATGGTGGTATCATGCTACTCGGTTTGCCTTATTTGAATCGAATTGTAAAAGTGCACCTATAGCCATGCTCTCACCAAATGTTCGACCAAAATCCTCACCAAAAAACCCAATAAAACTCAGAAAAATTGTGGGAGGTTTCAAGGTATCCCAAGGGGTATCTTATATTTGGTGCATAATCATCCTAATTCACAGTACACCATTTAAGATTGAGACAATTTAATTGGCTTCACATTATGCAGTAGCCATATATACTCTAAGAGAAGCTCCAAAATATATACACCAAACTGAAAACCAGTGTGTTCAAAAATGGTATCTCAAAAAGAAAAGAGAAAAAATTATAATCATTTCCCAACTCATATATCTTATATAGAGGGAAGATAAAATTTGCTAGTTGGAGTAGTTCTGAGCCAACATATCGCATATGTGCCCAGTTGCTAAATGAATAGAAAATTCAAAAAAATATAATCTCAAATCGTTGTAAATTAGGAATGTGTTTATGTAACTAACAGAGATGCAATCTTAGAATGGGACAAGGAGCCAATGCTCTAGGATATCGAAAACCAAAAACCCTTAACAAATACAGCTAACTCCCCTATATGCATTTTTGAGTGAATCAAAAAAAAATGTTGACAATAACTTGTCCACTAATTTGACAAAGCATATGTGCATATAAGTGCTAGGAAGGATTTGCATCATATGCCTCAAACCGATTAGCACAATACAAGGGGAAGCATAACATGTTCACTCAAGGAACTCTTTCCACGGGTTGATACAACTCACAAAAAAAATAGATAAGGCATCTGCTACTAAAATGGCAAGTTTAAATGAATGTAGTTGCTATAAAAGAACATTCAGAACTACTATTATAATATATATAATATATATAATTATATATATATATATATATATATATATATATAATATATATATATATATATATATATATTATATATATTATTTTATATTTTTATTGTGATTAGAAGAACCAGTAATTAGGCCGGTTTCATCCTTAGTGTTGTATTGAGATAATGACCTATAGCAACTCTTTATCAAACAATCTCAACGCTTAGAAATCGACCAACAATTTCACTCAAAAACCCTCAAAGAAAAACCCCTGATTTCAAAATCCTCCCAAAAAGCAAAGGAGGCAGCAATTTTGAACTTATCAATTATAATAGGTCCTCCAAACTTCTTTGGAAAAGTGTTTATGTACTAAGAGACTATTGGAAGGCTTAGTAGATGTATGATTTTTTTTTTGAACCTAATTTGTTAATTATCCACTATTATGAACCCAATACCATTATGTATTTGTTGGCAACTTGGTCCCTTGGGCTACCCCTTGTTCATGAGTGATTATTAGAGATTTTCATGCTTCCGAGTACTTCAATTAATTTTGTTTTTTTATAACTAAAATCCAACATCAACCTAAAAATTACAGAAGTGGATTGGTCCATAGGACTTAGTGTTTGATCCTAGGCTCTGATACCATGTGTAAGAGACCTACCCTAGGGTCTACTAACAGATCTAATTTCTTCTGAATTTAAATGCAATAAGAGCCAATAGCTTACTTAATTACAAGACTTTTAAACAAATAAAATTTTATCGGATTTCAGAGATCTGTGGTTTGTGCTTTTTGAATCTTTGATCAGAGAATCCACAGTAAGAGAATTTTTACACCAACGTTTCAAATCCCAAATGGGATCCATCATCAGGGTTAAGAGAAAGAATGAAAAAAGAAGAGCAAGATGGAAGAAATAAATACTCATGAGGGAATGAATATTAAAGGAACAGCACAGGTCGGCATGAAAGATTAATAATGAAACTTAAATTTAACTTTAATTTTTATAAATTAATATCATTTAATTAATATCTATAAAACATAATCTTTATATAACCTAAAATCTATATTAATATTAATATCTATAAAACCTAATATATATATTAATATTAATATCATAAATCCTAATATCTATATAACATTAATATTTATATAACCTAATGTCTATATAACTTAATATTTATAAAACTTAATCTATATATAACTTAATATTATATAACCTAAAATCTATATTAATATTAATATCTATAAAACTTAATATATATAATAGTATTAATATCTATAAAACCTAATCTCTTTTCTAATATCTATATCAATATATATATAAATTAATATTAATATAACCTAAATTATATCTTAAATTCTATATTAAAATCTAAGCTATATTAAAACCTACATTAATGTCTAAATTATATTAAAACCAGAGATTGTAAAGGGAAAGGGAGGGAAAAACTAACCTGCTTGACAACTTACCTGGGGTTGGGTTGACGTTTCTTGATCTCACTGATCAGGGGAAGCCAGTTTCCGCTAATCTCCAACCCGCTGTCTCTGTTCAGATTACAAGGATGCTTCAAGATTTCGAGGGCTTCTATGAGTATTTATCTCTTCCTTCTTGCTCTTCTTTTATCATCTTTCTCTTAACCCTGATGATGGATCCCATTTGGGATTCATTAATTTTTTTTTTTTTGTTTACAGCTGTTGTGATTGATCCAGGTGGATGTTGGTGGCCACCCACCTATCCCATTTGGACCCCCGCAACTGTCTCTTTCAGTTTTTCAATCTCCGTAATTGTAGCACAATTTACTATTTTTAGCAGTTTTTCGGGTCCTGAACTTCCGGAGCCGTTTTGAGGCCCTAAACAACGTTTTTTTGGAAATGAGCTATTGTACGCATCAAACGGAGATCGTATGCCAAAGTTACGACCCCGAGAAATTGATGTACCAATTTACCAAAAACGGGGCCCACAATTTGGCGTTTCATCTTCTAGGGTTAGTTTTTGGAATGTGAAGGGTTTTCCATTGTTTCTCAACAATAAATAGGCCTTCGAGCCTCATTGTAACACAGTTTGGAACAATTCAGAGGCATGTAGACGCCACATCTATTCTCAGAGATAAGCTACCATCGACCTAGCTGGTTTATTTCCATTTCTAGTTGTAAGCATATTTCAGTATTTTCCATTAATGAAATGAAGTATTATTTCCACTGCATCTCTTCATTTATGGTTATTGCATCTTTGTATTTATGGTTATCTCTGTAATCTATTGCGTTCTTGTTTAAATCCGGATCAGTTCATCTGTACTTCACCAACCTATGTGACAACCCATGCCATAATTTTGGGACATATGCGGGTGGTGTTGACCACGCTGCTATTAAAAAGCCAGGGGTTTTGAGCTTTCCATAACTCTCATATAATATAGAAAGGTATGCTTTTTTTGGCTCCATTCTCATGATCCACCAGCTAAGGCACTAATCCATGGAGTTGTAGACTCCATAAGGAACATTCAATGTCTGGAGGACCTGGAACCAACCCTATAGAGATACAAAACATTGAAGGAATAGGTGAAGGACAATTTCATTGGAACTAGAGTAGACAGGACACCAACCCAGGCCCTGGTGGCCCCTTTTGGACATGTTATCCCACGTCAAAATCTTGTTGCTTTAAACTAACCATATAAAGAGGATAATCTTAATAGGAATATACTCTTGCTAGGCAATTATGAACCAACAAATGTTAGATAATGAAGAATAAAAACTGATAATATACTTGTAGATTTCTGCTACCACCACTGAGGCTCGTTGTACTTTACCAAACCAAGTGAGTTCATCTCCCCTCTCATATTGTATAACTCTACTCACCGTAGTTCCATCAAATAGTCTTTCTAGCGACCCACTTGTGGCCTAATCAGTCCAATGTCATCCACTTCATTCCAAATAGTTTATTGACCACTCCAACATTTAATGATATGACTGAGAAATATTAGTCCCCTAGAGTGAAGTACAATAATATATTCATTTGGAAGTTGGATTATTGGCCTGACCCCAACAATATGATCGATGCCGATTAAAACCTTTGTACCTAACTCAAAAGACCATCTCAGAAGTTGAAAAACCCATCCTTTTATTTTATGAAAAGTCTGCCAAATGTAGGACATCTTACTGATACTAATGCTGCCTTTGTTGAACCATTCCTTAAAGGCCAACTTCCTCAGGTACTTATGTTTGATGATATCCTGCCAAATCCTGCTACCGAGTAATTTTGTCCAAAGAGATTTAATCAGGATTGCCCATCCAAAAATATTCATATGAAATAATCCCCAACCTCCAAGATCCTTAGGCCATGCAATCTTTTCCCAACTGACCAAATTATATTTAGTTTTATCTATGTTACTAGAAAAAAGGAAGTGGGTGATAATGGATTGAATCTTCTTTATAATAGTCTCCAGGAGGGAAAATAAATGAGACCAATACACTGATAATTGTTGTAAGACTAATTGGATCAACATATATCTCCCTCCCAAAGAGAGTCGTTTGTGAGTCCATCTGTCGAACTTATGAAGAAACTTGTGAAGGAGCCATGACTAGTCTCTAATATTGTAATCTTTTGGTTTTAAATGAAAACCCAAATAGGTCATACCACCCCCACCTTATTTATCCCAACCCCAAATAAATCAACAGTGTATTCTATATACCCCACCTCCCCATTAGAATATAAAAGAAAAGATTTGTTACCATTCACAATCATACCCAAAGCCTCCCCAAACCTCTTAATAATAACATGTAAAGCTTCCCATTGTGCTCTTGGTACATGTATAAAGGTGATATAATCATCTACAAAGAACAAATGTGAAAAATCCACCCTGTTTTACATATTAATACCTATGAAAGTGTTGATACATCTAACCTTCCTAATCTTTATGTTGAGACCATCCATGACCATGATGAAAAGTAAGGGTGAAAGAGAGCACCCTTGTCTTAATCCTCTGTCTGCCTGGAAGAAATTCGATGGCAAACCATTTATAATGAAAAAAAAATTCTGAAGGTGATGCAGGCCATGATTTAATCTACAACGCGAACATCCAGTCCCACCTTAGTAAGAATGAGGCAAATAAATGCCCAATCAATGCAATCATAAGCCTTTTGTAAATCTAATTTCAGGATTACTGCTTCCACCTTTTTAGAGTGAATGGAGTGTAAACATTCCCGAGAAGTGGCAATGGTGTCATGTATCAACCTATTTGACAACAAGCCAAACTGTTCATGAGTGATGTGTTCTGAGAGTTTATCTTTGATGCGACCAATACTCACTTTTGAGATGAGTATATAGGATATATTACAGAGGGAGATAGGATAAAAGGGCACAAAAGAGGATGAATGTGAGAATTTAGGAATGAGAGTAAGAAAGGTAGAATTAATGGATCCAAAAATGAGGCTTGATATGCGGGATTACTCCATCATGTCAAGAAGATTCTGGAATATCATGTCATAAAAATGTAAAAAGAATTCAACAGTCCAACAATCATGTCCACGACATTTATCCTTCGAGAAGGATTTCGATACCATATGAATTTCCTCCACCGCGACTAGGTTATATATGATCTCATTATCAACATTTGAGAACATTCATGGGAACTCTTGAATCCCGCATAATAGATCTTCAATCTTAACAACCCCCCGAGTAGAGTGAAAATTTTCAAAATACTTTACCACCTTGCTTTGAATCTCAGTAGTGGATTATATAGTCTTCTAGCAATCGGTCTGAATGTCCCAAATCATATTCACATTCCTCCGATGATCTGCATATTTATGAAAGGAGCGAGTGTTTTGTTCGCCTTCCTTTAACCAAATGGCCCTGCTCTTAAGACACCATGTTGTCACGTGACTCTTTAAAATATTCCACTTCTTTCCCTCAAGGTCTTTAAGTCTTGTTAAGTTTGAGGTGGAGGGTGCAAAATTTTCAAGAATCTTTCCCGGTTTGTCAATTTCCAGAATAATCTCTTGTAGTTCTCTTTTCAGTTGGAAATTTTTATTTCATTCCCAAGTTCGAACTTGACTCTTCAATGTTGAAGTTTCTTAGAGATCAAATTCATAGCCGAAATTCTAAGCTCACCCTAAACTGAAATGCAGATGGAATTAAACAACTTATTAAAATCAACATCCTCTAACCACACCCAATTGAACTTAAACATGATCCTCTCACGAAACTCCTCCAACTTCCATTGTAATACAATCGGGGAGTGATCTGAAATGTATGACCGGACCACCCAGGAACATAAATGACTCAAAGTATTAATAAGGTTTTCTTGGACGAGGAAGTGATCCAATCTCTTACCAATGTGATATTCTCTCGACTTGCCATTGTTCCAAGTAGGAGATAGGGGAGACGGAAGAACATCCACAATGTAATTATCAGCAAAAAGTTCAATAAAGCGCCTCGCCAAAGGGTCCATTCTGCTTCAAGCCCCCAAACATTCCTCCCTTGATAAAGTAGCATTGAAATCATCGATGATTATAAGGGAGCCAATTTTCAATAATCCACAGGCATCCAACCTTTCTCAGAATATCATCCTGTCTATGTAAGGGGCATATAAGTTGAGGAGATGAATACGACTAGAGTACCCTTAAATATGTCATGACAAAAATATACACGAAAAACATTTGTAGGCCATCATATTGGCCCATATAGGATCCCAAAGTGCCACTAGTCCGCCGATAAGCCAGAAGAGTCTACCATAGAAATATGCCATGTAGGACAGATGGATAAGAAATAATCGATGGCTTTCTCCTTGATAACCATCATCTCCTCAATCATAATGATGAAATGGTATACTGATAGGATGAGGTGTTTGAGGGAGGATATTTTAGTGGCATCTCCTAAGCCACGAATATTGAGAGAAAGAATCTTCATCAAGGGAACCCCGAAACAAGAACATTATCTCTAAGGGCTTATGAAATAGAGGAGGAAAAAATGGGGACATATATGAGATTAGAGTTTCTCTAAAAGTCTAGAAGTTTAGGAAATGATCGACCCCTAAAATGTTGACTACCTTGCCCTTCTTTTTGACACACAATGATGTTCAGTGTTGAATCATGGTTGATACATGGGGCAGAAGGTGTTTCCCCTGACTCGTGGATGAAGAACTTTGCTAGGCCAAAGATAGGTTCGACATTAGGAATTCCAAGTCAGTCCCTGCCAAATTGTGGGGTAAGGAGGGGGGAATCAACTGAGGGCAAAGAAGATGAAGGCGGAAGTAGAGACATAGTAGGTTCACCATCAAAGGGTAAGAGAAATAGCTCATTAAAAAGGGGGAAAAGACTTGAGCGATTGTCAGGAAGAGATTTCGATAGGGGCTTAAATGACAAAGAAGACATGGGAGCTTGTCCAGGCTTCGATGGATCCAAAATGAGGGAATTTTGAGACCCCCCACCAAGTACAAGATAATATTTCAATTTAGAAAATTCCATGTGAGAGGGAGAGGACATTAGGGATGAGGGAGGGGAGATAGTAGAAGTGGATGAAACATCATAAACAAAAAAGGGAGACTGGATATTCAAAGCAACAATACCTTGTTCATGTTTGTGACAAGCCAGATACGATCGATGAAAAGTACCATGTCCATGTTTCCCCATACGATACGGGCCATCGACATGAGAAAAATAGCATCAAGGACATATCTCCAGTAAATGACCATTATGATGGAAAAAGAGACAATGAAAAGGTATACCCCAATAGTCCAGTCATTGGTGGAGCCTAATTGCCCCCCCTTCCAAATCAATGTGCTCCGAGAGATTTCATTTGAAATGAATTTCCACTAGAATGCAAGCCACCCACTTGTCCCGAGCACCCAAACATCTTGGATCCATATAAAGAAAATGGCCAAATGAGTTGCCTATCTTTTTCAGAGCCTGAGGCACCCAAAATTCCAGAGGCAGCCCCCATAATTTAACCCAAACAATATTGTTACATGGGGTATCTAATAGGGTATTAAAACCTATATACTAGTGGCGAAGAAGATGGAAGCCATGACAACACACCCATGGTGATTTAAGGATACATTTAACATTGTTTTGGTGTAGGAAATGGATACAAAATCAAGAGTTCATCAATAAAAGAACGTTTGGATTATATCCAAGGATGGGGGTCCATAAGGTCTACATATAGTACTTCATGTCGCCTTCAGAAGTGTCAGCAAAGAACCATCAGCCCACCAACGACCTCTTTGAAGACTAGTGACCCTATCCCACAGAATGTCTTGACCAAAACTGAGAAGTTCTGGTTTAGAGGATGGCTTGATTGTCTTACCACGTAAACGATGTGAGTAATGATGTTGGTGGGTAGAAGATAGTTAATCGGAAGAACAATCCTCATATTGTTGTTCATGTGGACAAGAATCATGAACCAAGTGGCGCAAATGAATTTTATAAATGCTAGGTTGATCTGAGGTGGGCCTAGACTTCATGAATTCTAACTCAGCTTCCATCATGGATTTTATAAATGCCTCCTATATAGATATGTTAGCCTCCAAGACATCCATGACCCCACCCAACGAGCCAAGAATAAAATAAATAAAAATCTCAACAACCCAAGCAGGATAATTAATATAAGGTAACTCCCATATTGACCAAGATCAAAGAAAATCAGCTAGTACCACCTACCAGATTAGGTAGAACATAATCCCGAGGTCTCAAAATTAACACACGAGGCAAAATATAATGAACATTGTCATGAGACACTCAGAATGTATGAAATATGGATAACTAACCAAGACCAATGGTTGAATTGGATCCACCACACAAAAAGGGAAATGACTGGGAGATTCAGTTGGAAGCATGCCACATTTATAAAGGTGGAAAAAAAAGGATCTTTGTAACAATAAAAAAAATCTTGATGAGAGATATGAATAGAGCCAGATGCCACCACTCTAAAAAGGAAACTATTAGGAGAATATGTGATCAGAGCATACCTAGGGGATTGAATAAAAGAAGTACATGTGACTGAAAGGTATCGAAGTAAGCTGAAAAGGATATCAGAATAAAAATGTGACCATCGAAAAATACCCCAGACCACCATCCCAGTCTCTAAGTCTAGAGAAAAATACATGTAAAGTAGGGATAAATAGGTTTATACCTGACCAACCAAATGCCTCATGAGGCATTCAATAACACCATCAACACCAAAAACCTAAGCACCTCCACCACCTATAACAACAACAAAACTAATATCTTTGTATGACTTATTAAATACCCAAGAGAACTTCTTCGACTCCTTTCATAGGGGCACCTCTGATGACACAAATTCACCCCTAGAATTCTTCTCTGATTTGTTGGAAATATACATATTCAAAGCTTGCAAAGATAAGGTTTTGTGTCTCGAGGGCCACAAATGATAAAAAATAAGCAAATATAGGATGCAGATGGCAGTTAAAATTAGACCCACCAGTTGCACCTGTTCAAATATTGAGATGGGAACATTCCAAAATATTATCCAAAACAAGGAAGTCCCAACCCAAAATACAAGCTCCAACTAACAACAAAGCCTCAAAACGCTTCTCTAATAGCAAGAAAGGGAAAATTATATAATCCAAATTAAGTGGAAAAATATGGAACTTGACTCCAACTCATTCACCTCTAAAACTTATCTGTAAACTAGAAACAACTTGTAACTTGGCCGCCTTGGAAATTCCCTTATAGAGAAACATTCAAGTCCTTCATTTACTTGACAATCTCTCATTAAATGGCCCAGTGTGAAATAGATGCTTGGTCACTTTCAAGAAATCGCCTTACACTGTTCCTCAATTACTTTGGCTTGAATCTTACCATATTTCTTTAATATGATTCTACATTGAAGGGATAAATGTTTCTTAAATTTACTTTAAATGTTATTTTGTGTGGGTTTGGTCTTATCCTAATAGAATTGCTTCATGGGTTCTTGTATGAAACAGGAAATGAACCTATACAATTCATCTAAACCTGTTGATATTTCCAGTGCTTACCTCGTATTATAGTTTTGGGTCACAGTAAAATATTATTGACTTCATATTAATTTATAAGAATTTGATTTTTTTTGAAAAGTTCTTTCCCATAGTTTTAATTTATATTTTTATCATTTAAATTATAAGACACTTTTATGAATTTACAAAACTTGTATTTGATTTTTTGATTGGATTAACATAATTGATGCCTGTAAATAAATGGAGGGTTTAATTTTTCCTTACAATTCTCAAATGTTTAAATTATTTTTTAAAATAAAACAAATTATTTAATTATTTGAATTAATGACGTCGATGCTATAATTATTAGTGATTATGATGGTTTTACCCATGCTTTGGAATGGTTTGGGAGGTTCATAATATGTTGTGTTCAAACTTGCCTTGCTAGCCATTATCTTGGTTTGTGATGCTTTTTTATAATTGATGATATGGTATATTCAAATCTATACTCCTGATCACTGCACTGCTCAACTCATTAGCTTCCCCCCAATTCGCTAACTCAATGCCTATGTCAGCTTCAATGACCTACATAATTCTAGGAAGTTCATTTCTTATGCACCATTTCTTTGTCTAACTAATTGCGCATCCAACGCCAAAGAGAACAAATTTTAGTAGGTTGTCCCTCTTTTCTATCTAGACCATGAAGTGACTAATTCCACCTACTACTATTTTCTTTCTCTGTCATAGATTAGTAGACTAGTCAAATTGGGTTTGGAAGAGAAGTGAATTAATCTCCTTGCTACATGGAACATTGAAATTTAAAGTAGGTATGGTTATACAATAAACAAAAAAAGCACATAGAAATATTCATGAATGACTAGATTGTCAAGAAGTTTGAAGTTGAAGTTGAATTGCTCAAGCCTTCTCTGTAAACCAACCACCCATTATTTACTTGGATTGACGTGTGTTGGTTAATTCCAAGTGTGTTTTTTTTTCTTTCCTTATCAACCTGGATTGAATATTGTTAGGAAATTCCAAGTGTGGTTCTTTATTTATTTATATATATACACAACATTAAGTGAGAGATATTTTTTTGAATACCCATCAATACGGCTCAGGAACAAGAAAATATTACTTGTACATATGATATGCATAGCTAAACACATTCTAACATATGATGCTCTCATGCACATGAGTATAAGCACATACCCATACCATTATTTACTATGCATATGCAATTGACATAATTACATAATTAGTTACAATACAATTCAATAAAAAAATAAATTAATACTTATTTGGTTAAAGATACCACTAGTTTCATATCTCAAACATTCCTCTCTAGCATAGACCACATCGCTCATATTCTTTCAGCAGTAAGTCACCCCATGTTGGGACTTCAACTCCATAGGGAAACAAGTTACTTCAAACCAAGTACATGACCAATACCAAATACGAACAAGGCCAATTCACCAAACTCCAACAACCTCCAACCAACATGATCACATCCCCCATCATCCCCATATCTAAATAGTACACCCCCTTTTTTGCACTCATTGTCCCACATGTTGTGCCACTATATTCAGGATGTCCAATATAGCTAGTGAGGGATGTCTCATATCCCTATGGATTCTATGAGTTCCTGCTGCCTTTAGGGGTCTCCAGGTACCCTTTAGGCCCTCACACTAGGGAACCTATCCTACATGTCACAGGGTCATACCCTGTTTCCCATTAAGGTGTCCAGTGCCTTTCCCTAATCAAATCTTGTAGAATGTGTGTTGATTACCACCAAAATCATAACTTTTATGTGCATGAAACTCTCTTGACACAGGGAACCCATTAAAGTCATTTGATGGACTTGAGTGAAAAACATGTGCACTTTTAATATTTATTAATTCATACAAAGGCCCCTTTTTTTAACACTCATGGAGTCTTATCCCCCCATAATATTTTCTTCTGACTCGGTCTGCAAAAATAGTGTATTTTATTAATATGCATGTAATGTTAGAAAATTATATATTATAGAGAAATGGAACACAAAATATTGCAGAAACACAAACATAGAAAATGCATAAAACAAGAGAGACACAGATTTGCTTCCTTCTCTTTCGTAGAATCCTTTTCCTTCTACACTCCCTTCTCTTTTGTAGAATCCTTTTGTGCTTCTTTGTATTTCTTAGAATCCTTCTGTGCTTCTTTCTCTTTATCTTTCTTGGCTGCTGTTGCAGTTGTTGTTTTCCCTGTATCTCCTTCTACAGCCTTACTTGTTCTCGCGGCTTCACCAAATGGGGTGAGCCAATTGCTCGATCATTTTCTGATGATCCCCATAATGTCATCCTCCGCGACTAAATATGGAAACTTTTGTTGTGTTCCTTTGGAATCCTTCTTTGCACGTATGGACAGATTGTGAAAATTTTCTTTGAAATCTATGATATTTGTGCACTGCGCATGTAGACTAGGTTACAACTGTGGCCATTAGTTGATCACCATATGCAACTCTGACTCGAACAAGACCCAAAACATCTTGGTTTCAACGATGCAGTCGGGGTCCTTTGTAGCCCACAACGAGGAAAGCTTAGAAACCTCGCACAAGTCTGGATCCAGCATTGGGAACTAGCTATCTTCAAGTGTCCTCTAGGCTACGAACGCAATCAATAGTAGTAACCATGCATAATGGAATACATTTCCATCCTCCCAGGCATCATGAAAATCCTCTAGGAACTCATGACAAAGGTACTTAGCTATGGAGAAACAACCAATCCTTTCTTTTATATTATCCAACAAAATGAAGAGATACAACCTACAATAGATCCATCATAATTTCCTCTTGGCTCTCACACATTCTCCTCTCTCTCTCTCTCTCTCTCGCTAAGAATAAAAATCTACATAGTCGCAATACAATTCCCTCATATATAGTGAGGGGTTGTCTTCTAGGGAAAAATATCCTAAATTCAACATAACTTCTACTATCAGATCATCCACCTAATTAATGACTTAGATTGACTATGAAATTACAACATTTTACAAGGCAATTTTACATCTATTTTTAGCTTGAGTGAAGAATCTGCATTCCCTTCTCACTCATGTGCCCGAGCCTATGATGCCATAATGATGTATCTACTCCAATACAGGTTAAAGTATTAACAAAATTAGAAATACCATTGCATAAATACAATGTACCAACCTTTTCTCCTTTTCTTATTACCAGTGCTCCTTTAGTGACATTCTAGGTTTTATCTGTAAAAGTAGTTACACAACCTTCACCTCCCAACTACCCTGTTGAAATTAGATTTTTATTCAAATATGGAACATGACTTATCTCCTTCAATAGCCATTGGTTTCCATTCTGTTGTTTTATGAAAACTTTATCCATTCGAATGATTTTATAGGGTTTATCATCACCCAAATGAAGCTGTCCAATATATCCTTGAACATAATCATGAAAATTTTTACTATTAGGTGTGGCATGGAATGAGGCCCCTGAATCTACCACCCATGCATCAATAATATATTCTAAAGAAAGAATCAAAGCATCTTTCAACACATCACCTACCACATTTGCTTCATGAATTGTTTCTTGTTGTGCGTCTCCTTCTTTTCCCTTCCGAGACTTACAGTCTTTCTTCAGGTGTCATTTCCTCCTGCATTTCCAACACAATATCCTTGATATAGACTTGGATATACCTTTCCTTGACTTACCGTGATATCTTGGTCTCTTTCCTCTTTCCATTTTCCTTCCCCTAGTCTCTGCAGTCAAAGCATTACCTTATATCTCATCGGAGCTTTTTTGTTGCATTTCCTCACTAAGGACTGCACTGACAACATCATCAAACTTTGAAGTACTAGATCCAAAGACATAATTACTAATGGACATAACTAAACAATTCCAGCTTTCTGGCAATGAGCACAGAAATAACAGAGCCCTAACTTCATCATCAAAAGTTACCCCTACATAACTTAATTGACTGGTAACCATATTAAATTCATTTAAATGATCTACAACAAATCCACCTTCTGACATCTTCATATTAAATAAATGCTTAATAAGGAATACCTTATGTTAGGCTGAGGGCTTTTCATATAATTTGGCCAATGATGACATTAAACCCTTTGTTCTCTTTTCCTTTGAAATATTAAAGGCTACTTACGTTGCTAGGCACAATTGTATTATTCCAAGTTCCTTTCTATCAAGAATATCCAATTTTGTATCTATCATACTTGTTGTCTTCTTTTTCTTTTCGCTCAATGATAAGTCAAGATCCTTATGATACAGATTATGTTCCATCTGCATCTTCCACAATTGGTAGTTTTGGCCGTTAAATTTTTTGACCCTAAACCTACCATCTTTTGCCATTTCTCCCACTCGAACCAGGAACCCTTCTATCCTGCGAGTTTATTAGCCAAATAGACCTTCGACTATGATACCAGTTGCTAGAAAATTTATATTATAGAGCAATGGAACACATAAAATATTGTAGAAACACAAACAAAGAAAATGCATAAAATAAGAGAGACATAGATATACATGGTTCACCCAATTTGGGGTACATCCATGGAGAAACAACCAATCCTTCCTTTTATATTATCCAACTAAATGAAGGGATACAACCTACATCATTCCGATGTAATTTCCTCTTCGCTCTCACACAATCTCCTCTCTTTTTCTCGCTCAAAATACACATCTACATAGCCGCAATACAATTCCCTCATATATAGGAAGGGGCTTCCTTCTAGGGAAAAAAACCCTAAATTCAAAATAACTTCTACTGTTAGATCATCTGCCTAATCAATGGCTCAGATTGACTACGAAATTACAATATTTTACAAGGTAATTTTACATTTATTTTTAGCTTCGGGGGTGTTTCCCTCGAACCCTTGCCTGGGGGGACTCATAAAAATCGTTGTTTACCCCCTTAGATCCTCTTGGCAGTGAACTAATGGGCAGTGTTGCCATCCTATTTCAAACTGGGGTCCAATGTAGTGATACCTCTAAATAAAGAAGATAATCAAGCTCCACACCTAACATGTAATTTCATATTTACAAAACTATGCTCTTTGGCCCCAAAACATATAAAACATATGCACACAGACATATTGAGCCCAAAACATGTAAAACAATATATGTACATAGTAACCTCCCCACACCTCCCCGACTACCCCCCCAAAAGATATAAACACATATACACACAAGAACACTGGCCCCAAAGGAAATCCTTGCCTCATCAGCCCAGGCTTCATACATACATGTTTATTTACAATCTAGGGGCCAAGTCAGGGTATTGTAGTATCATTGGATGGATATGACATGATGGATTAACCATTTAAATCACCTCACCTTTTTCCTGTTGGTTCATTAGTTGGATGACTACCTCTAACTAGCATAGAGACATCCCTACTAGTCTCACATATGGGTTGTAAGGTGATCATTGTGCCTATTCTTTTGCATGTCTGGTGGTAATGGGTGGATCATCATAAAAAATAACTTGTGCTTGCTCATAGTGGGCTTGACTATTGTGACTTGAGCCATATTTATGTTGCAAAACCCATCACTGCTTCCAACTTTTGAAATACTTGTACTTTTCTTGTCCAAAATAATCCAAAAGATTAAAAAATAAAGAAAAAATAAGTAACAACCATCTTGGCCTTGAGATTAATAGTGCAAATTTTTATCTAATAACAAGTTTGAGGTCTATGACATAGTCATATTCTTATTTGTCTATTTCTTTGTGCCACATTATGTTAGAAGAAAAGGGCATGCCATTTATGAAACATTTCTTCTCTCTTTCTTGCTGTAGAGCAAAGATGAAATTTCTGGTGAAGATATCAAGGACATCGCACTAAAAAATATCGATAACCTTGAAGATTTCTTACGCAACCCTTCATTGTAGGGTATTTTAAATTTTTTGAGCTAGCTACAAGAGAGCTCATTTATCTATAAAAAAATATAACAACCAATTCCATAGCATCTCTCATGGGTGGTTAGTTTGGAGTAGGAAATAAATGACCTTCTTTCAATTTTGGATTGAGTGTTGGCTCCTCTACCGTCATTTATCATAATAAGGAATTGAAGAGGCAAGCTAGATATTAAATTGATGAATCATGAAGGCTAGTGGTAGAAATATAAATAGTGTTTCGCAAGGGAGGGAAGGGACATCTATGCATATATTAATGGATAGGTGGAGAGAAATTGATCACCCGTCTCCTCAAAATTTGCATATTTGGGAAAGAAATATCTCTCATCATAGTGTCACTATCTTCCTCTTAACATCTCCAACTCCTTCAGGTGATTAAATGGAAAGAAAAAAAATTGGAAAGTAAGACTTACAACTAGGAATTCAAGCCAATGGAGCTATCTTGGAAATGATGTTAGTGATGGCGACATGAACAAATAGAAAGGGATATATCTCAACAACAATTCCCATATTTCCCCAGGGATCCATATTCTTTCCATTTTTAGGGAAAGTGAAGATCACTTTCATTTCTCTTCTCTCTCCAAACTATTGTGTTGCCTTGCCTCAATATAATAGACAGGATGTGTGTGATCCTCAAAGTTTCCCCTATTTTCTACTTCTATGAATGGCTTAACCCTACCTCTTCCTCATGATACACACTACTTAACATGTCCACACTACATCCTTTTCTTTTAAACTTACTTAACACATCCATGTTCTGTTTGTTTCTTTTAAACTCATTAAGATGTTCTTATTTTTATTACAAATGTAAAGTATATAGTTTTCTTGTAACGTGTTCCTAGTTTTAATATAGTTACATTTGCATTGTTTCTTTCCCTAGAGGGTATCTATTTCTCACACCATATTGTAGTTTGTATCTCAATGCTTGAGTGCCTTATTTGGCACTATCCTTCAAAGGAGCTTCTATGCCTCCAATAAAAGATGATCAAACTATGTATATTTAGATCATTGTTTCTTGCCCTAGAGGGTCTCTTTTCCTCGCATCCTATCGTGCTTTGTAATTTTGTATTATCCAAGAAGCATTTAATCAATACTTTATTTTACTTGTTATGTTTTTTCACAATTTTGTTGTGGGTGTTGTGTGTATATTTAAATATTTGCTTATCTTCCTTCTCTAAGGCCTATCATAGGCATCCTTAAAGTTCTTGTCGGTAGACATGTAAAATAAAACACAATAAAATTAAAATGATAACATGGTTCACATTTATGTAATTCATTCTTATTTTTTAACCTATATTACCATTTTATATAGAATCAAAGGTCGTTGTGATCAAAACTAGATAGGAGGGAGCTCTAAAGTTCATATGTGAGACTGTTGAAGGCCATAATGTCTCATTTCTAAAAGGTATTTTTGGTGTAAGAATTCCCCACCTATATTTCCATTCTTTATTTTACTATTATTATCTTCCCTGCTATTATTTTAGGCCATCCTAGAGGCATAAATGACGACGAATGGATAATAAAAACAAATTACAGTGGAGGTATGACATGCAACTAGATCCAATTCAACAATAACACTCCACAACAATTATAGAAAATGGCCTACGTGACATAGATATTTATAAGGGAGTCCTCTTACCACTACAACCACTGCTAATTTATCTCTTTAAAAGTAGCTTAACCAAATACACAATACTATCTTATTCTAATGAGTAGGACAATGGCTATGCTGTCTTATTGGTATTAATACAAATATTAGGGTAATTTATTATTATTATTATTTTTCTAATTTTTCATTTTAGGAAGAAATTGTGAGAAAATACATATTGATCATACCTTATCTAGAAAATATAGATGAAAACAACCAAGAAATGACTAATTAAACTTTTTTAGCGACTGCATGTTAACTCTCCAAAAGGAAAAAGACAATGGGGAAAATGCTAAGACATAGAGCTAACAATAAAATAAACATAGCATAAATATGATAATAGTCAATAATAGTGATGCTACATTAACTTGATGATATTTAATATTGATGATGCTATATTGACTTGAAATTATTTTTAGAAGTTAGCAATACTCGAGGTGGAAAGGGGGGCGCGCGGGACACGGGGAGGTGAATTAATACTGCAAAAATATTGCAATCTTTTCTGCAAATAAAAATTCCTTCAGAATATAAAATTCGGCATAACAAGGAAATAAACATGCACACATAAAGCATAAATAACATCACATGAATATACAACTATTTTAGGTGGAAAAACCCTAGGATAAAAAACCACTGAACTGTTTGCTGCTTCTTCTTCTCAATTTGTTTTAAATATTCTCATTTACATGCATCAACTAGCCACCACTAGAAAGGAACCCCTATTCCTTATAAACAATATCAATTGGACACCACCAACTTCCATCCACCACTCCTACAATAAAATGATATTCATGCACTAGTTTGAGGCCAAAACCTTAATGCGCAAATAGTTTTGAAGATTAGAAAGATATTATGGACTGAAACATAGTTGCAAACACAAATGATAACATCAATAAAAGATCCTTCTGTTGCCACTAAGCCACTCTTCTAATGAGAGTACAAGTCTCCACACACAGTCCTTCAAAACAAGTCTTCAATCTTTGCATACAATTTTGATTCACAACTGATATTTGATCTCGGTATAATTCTAAGTTCTGCATAGTCTACTATACTGTAATCTAAACATTCCTCCTTAGAACACCATGCACACACTCTCTCTCACACACAAAAAGATTCAATCCACCATGCCAAATTGATTCAATTTCTCCCTTAGCTACTTAGATTGAGAGATGAAGATTCCTTTATCTATTTGAGTAACTTGTAGCCCACAGAAGAAAATCAGCTCACCCAACATTTACATCTCAAATTCCTTTTTCATTTTTGAAATTTTTTATCCCATTTCCTCCAAATCCCTTCCAAAGATGATAATCTACATACACAATAATAATTAGAAAATGATCACCTTCAAATTTGATGTATAAATTGTTGTCTATTGATCCTCTTTTGAAGCCTTGTTGCTGTAGATTTTTATCTTACTTTACATACCAAGCTTTTGGAGCTTGTTTCAATCCATATAGATCCTTTTTCAACCTGCAAACTTGATTCTCTTTATTAGTCAACTGAAATCCTTAAATTTGTTCTATGTAGACCTCCTCTTCCAGATCACCATTCAAGAAATATGATTTAACATCAAATTTATATACTTTTACATTTTTGTAACATGTAAAGGAAAATGACATTCTAATAGCATAAAATATAGCTACTGGTGTAAATGTTTCATCAAAATAAATACTTTCTACCTAAGTATACCCTTTGCAAACAAGTCTTGCATTATTTCTCACCACTTTGCCTTATTCATTGAGCTTGTTCTTTAAGACCCACTTGGTCCCAACAATGTTCTTGTCCTTTAGCCTTGGTACATTAGGTCCCATGTGTTTTTCTTCTTAACTTGATCTAGCTCATTCATTGTCTTCATCTAGTTCTTGTCTTCACTAGCCTCATTGAAACTCTTGGGCTCTATTTGAGACAATAAAGCAAAGTGCACTTGGGTTAAGCTACTCAAAAATTTCCTCCTTGTTTGCACTCCTAGTTCATTTTTCCCAAGGATTTGACTTGAAGATACTTCTTTTGAATGTGACTTGGTGGAAACTTCTATGTAGATGAGGTCTTCTCTTCCTCTTCCTCTTCTACATCCTTGTATGATGCTTCTTGGTCCTCATATTCTATAAAATCATAATCAGTCACAACCTCTTTGGAATAATCATATTTAGAAATACCTCATCAACAACAATATCAGTGCATTCCATTACCTTTTTGGTCCTCTTGTTGTAGCATTTCTATCCCTTGATCTTGAATGAATAACCAAGGAATATTCCTTCATCAATTCTTGACTCGAACTTTCGAAGCTTTTATTCATTTATGTTTATGTAGCACTTTCTCCCAAAGACTTTGAAGGAGTCAACTCTTTCTAGTCTCCCTTTCCACAACTCATATGGAGTTTTGTCACTATTAGGCATAATGAGGATCTTGGTGGCCAAATATAATGTTGCCTCACTTGCTTCACCCTAAAAAGTATCTGCAACACCAACCTCATCCATCATGTCTCTTGCCATGTCTTGGGATAACCTATTTTCCTCTCTACCACACCTTTTTTTTTGAGGTGTTCTAGCTATGGAGTATTGCCTCTTGATATCGTGTTGGAATCACAAAATTCTTCAAATTCTTTAGATGTACTCACCACCTATGTAAGATCTAATTCACCCGATCTTTAGGTCCTTCTCTCAACTAATGCCTTAAATACTTGAATTTTCTAAAATATTCAAACTTCTCCTTCATGAGCATGATCGAGGTGGTCCTTGTGTAGTCATCAACAAACAAAATGAAACATTTCTCACCTCTTGGGATTTGCTTCCTTGTAGGTCCACAAATGTTTGTATGCACCAACTCCAATGGTCTAGAGGTCGAATACTTCTTATTCTTGAACTGCACTCTAGTTTGTTTCCCAAGGTAACAATACTTACATATGGTGTTGCTTGGCTTATACAATTTGTCAAACCCTTAACTGCTCCAATTTTGTTGATTTTGACTAGATGGTAAAAATTGACATGATCCAATCTACTATGCCATAGCCAAGACATCTAAATTTCTCATGCAACACTTTTTTCTACTGTCATAAAATATATGCGTGTTGTTATCATTCCTGATTACTTTTTCCACCAACGTTCCTAATTTTGAATTTATGATTTCACACTCTTTAGATCTCAATATCACATCATTTCCATTATCACACATCTGACTCACATTGATAAGGTTGTGTGTCAATCCATCAACATAAAGAACATTTTGGGTCTTGGTTATTTTATCCAATCTGACTTTTCCTTTGCCTCTGAGGATTGCAACATCATTTCCAAAGTTGACATTGCCTTTCTCGTACTCCTTTAGTTGCAAGAATTTTCTCTTATCACTGGTCATGTGTTTGGAGCATCCACTTTCAATAATCCACTGCTTGTGCTAATCACGAGCTATCAATTCAAGCTCACATTTTTCAAATATTTCAACCTTCTCTTTCTGTATTCTCATAAAATTTTGTTGACTAGGCCTCTCTTCAGTATGTTGCATGGAGGAGATTGAGAAGCTAGATATGCATTCACTTGCTTTCTGACCACATTTATTGCATCTAAAACAATCAATCTCATTCATTAGTGGAGAAAAAATATTTCTATCATTAGTATGAAAGATATTAGAGTCTTGAATAACTCTTGATCTATTGACATCTCTTTTGGAAAACAACTTCATTAAACACTTGATGCCCTTGTGTCGAAAATTGTGACATGCGAAGAAATAAACATAAAATAGACTAAGATACCCTACATTTTGTTGCCCTTTAGAGGGAGTAGATTTGGAGGATCTTGATTTCTTCCCTTGTTGATTCTTGGAGTCTCCTTAATGATTTGTTGATTTGATTGGAGTACCATTGTCTTTTTTTCTCTTGTTGTTGGCTAAAGTATTTGCTTGACCATATTTTCCTTTTTGAGCATTTTCATACCTGGAGCTTGATTGATATTTGACATCTTGTTGAGGTGTTTTGAACCCTAATCTAGTTTTTCCTTCCAATTAACTTTGCACATTGAGAATGTCCTTTAAGGTTTTAGATCCCTTCATTAACTTCTTATTTAGACATGCTTCAACTTTCTCCTTTTATAGATAATATCTTAACACAACAATTTCTTCTTCAAGTTTGTGGCAATTATCCTTCTAATCACCTAGTTGATTTGTGAGCACATCCTCCTTCCTTTTTTCCTCCTCCATCTATGTTTAAAAAAAAAATATGTCCTCTTCATGAGAACATGCACTCTGAACCCTAAAAATATTCAGCTTCAGTAACTCACTCTCTCACTCCAACTCAACCAAGTTGTTTTTTTGAACAATACTCTATTGAAGCAAGGTCTCCTTGAACTTTTCTAGCTCCTATACATGCATCTTTTAGGAATAATCAACAATCTAAGTCTTATTCTCCTTCATTCTATGCATTTCCTCCTTCAACAACTTATTCTTGTGTCTTGCCTTTCTCATCTCATCTAGTGCACTAATGAGCTCTCCTTCATAATATATCTCTTCATCTTCAAGATCTTATCCATATTTAGATTCAAATACCATAATAGAACATTCATTATGCTCTTCTTATGATGATGATGGGTCATTTCTATCTTCTGAAGAGTCACTTTCCTCTTTGGAGTAAGAACTCTTTTTCTTTTGAGATTTATTTTTTCGATAGTTCTAAGTTTTATCCTTGCTCTTTGTATCCTTTTGCTTCTCCTCTTTTCCTTGTCTTGTGAATGGATACTTTGTAGAAAAATTCCCATCCATTCCACAAACAAAACACTTGAAGGGAGGTTTTCCTTTGTATTTTTCGGAACCCCTTTCTAGCTTCCTTGCAAACGGAGAAATTTTTTGATCTCATTCACTGCTAGAGTAATCTACCTATTCCTTGGACTTCTTGGAGGATTTATTGACTTCCCTAGAATTTTCTTTGACCTTCGTGGAGGCTTTGAATGCTGCTTCACTAGATTTTGATTTCTCCTCTCCAATGCACATCTCATATGTTGTAAGAGTCCCTAGTAGTTTCTCCATGGTGATAGTGCTCATATCAACCATTTCCTCAATTCCAAAGACCTTTAAATTGAACCTCAATGGCAAGAACCTCAAAATTTTTATAATAATGACCTCATCTTCAAAATTCTCATCCATTCCACTGATTAAATTAGTTACATCCTCAACCCTGTGAAAATACTCACTAATATTTTCTTGTTCGTTCATCTTTAGGTTCTCAAACCTCATCTTGTAGGTTTGGATCTTTGCCTTCTACACATTTTCATTACCTTCATAGTTGTTCTCTAACTTATCACAAACATACTTTGCTGATTTGCAATGCATGAAATTGATAAGTTCAATCTCACTAAGCCCAACCAAAATAACATTTTTGGCCTTGGCATTGTTTTGATAAACCTTCTTGCCACAATAAGCCACAAGAATAATATTAGGGAATGTGTATCCTAACACCACAGTGGAATAAACATCAACTCCTAGGCTTATAAAATGTCATTGCAGCCTCAAATTACACACATTCTAGATCTCTCCATAAAAAATAGGAAGTTTAACCTCTTGGCCAACCATTATCCCCTCTCAATTTCTCCTTCTAGTGGTTAATATGAAAACAAAGGAGCCAAATCCTAATACCGAACTTGTTAGAACTAGCAGGATACTAGTGGGGGGGGGGGGGGGGGGGATGAAATAGGTATTTCTCACATATTACATTTTTTCTGCAAATAAATTTCTTTAAGAATAGTAAACTTCAAATATAAACGACAGGAGAGAACAAGCTCACATAAAACATAAATAACATCACATGAAGACACCAAGATTCTAGGTGAAAAACCCCTTGGGTAAAAAACCACTGAACTATTTGTTGCTTCTTCTTCTCTATTTCTTTAAAATATTCTCATTTACATACATCAACTATCCACCACTAGCAAAGATCCCCTACTCCTTATAAATGAAATCAATTGGCCATCAACAATTTGGAGCCACAACTTCTACAATAGAATGATCTGCATGCACTGGTTTGAGGCCAAAACCTCAATACAAAACATTTATGAATATTAGAAAAATATTTTAGACTAAAACACAGCTACAAATACAAATGATATCATCAGTAAAATATTCGTCAACTACCACTAAACCACTCTTTTGATGAGAGAACAATTCTCCACATGTACTCCTCCAAAACAAGTCTCCAATCCCTAGATACAATTTTGATACACAACTGATATCTGATCTTTGTAGAATTATGAATTTTTGCACATTTTGATAGAGCCACTGAAATATGAACATTCTCTCCTTAGCACACCATGCACACACTCTCTCTAATGCACCAAAATAACCAACCAAACAAACACATAACTTCCTCCTATTTGTAATTTTTTGAGATAATTAATTTAGTAAATGTATCAGGTGATGGAACAAATCTTTTCACGCCATAAAATTTGTTTAGATAAATATCCTTGAATTTATATTTACACTAAATTCACTTAATGAGAAATATTCCTCACTTTAATCACATTCTAGAAGTTAGTTAAACTTTTCAAATATTTAGTTTACCTTTTCCAAACTTTAGTTGACCTTTTTTGAGCTTTAAATAAAAAATCCCCAACAAATCCTTCAGAAAAACCCATAAAAACATTTGAAGTGTGAACATTTTTAGGAAAAATCACTTTGAGGAGGTATACACTACTCTTGGGAAGTCAACCTGGGTATGTATGCTACTCTTGTGAAAGAAAAGGGTGTATGCCTCTCAAAACTTAGCTTCTGCAAGGATTTTGGTATCTCTGCCTTGAGAGGATGTTTGGGAAAACATAATCGCCTCCCCCAAGTAGTGACAACTTGAAAATTCATGACAACCTCCAAACAATATCCTTATGACTCAGTACAAGGCATATACTTCATGATTCCAGGGTATGCATCAAATCAAATCAACCTTGTAGCTTAGCTTGAGTGAGATTGATACAACATGATAGCTTTTGAGAGACAATTTCACATCGTGACAACCTTATGAAAGATACATATAGAACCAATACATGAGATAAGACTCATGGATAATTTACATATATTAGGTGACATCAATGGAAACACTAAAATGCCAACAAGCTTCGCCTTTGTCAATGATGTCAACCTGAAACTTCCCTTTTTGAAGTTAACTTTTGTATCTTCACACACACAAACATCTCCCCATTTGACATCAATGACAATGGGATATACACAGCAAGATAAAACTCATAGGGAAGACATGATACATATCCATTGTGAACATACTCCCCGTGAGGGGTTGTATCATACACTGCCCTTGAGTTGCTGAGCACTCTCCCCTTGCATACATGAGAAGCTGTACATCTTGAAGAAATGAGAAAGAAGAAAAAATAAAAACAATTCACAATGCAATGAGATACATGTGGCTAAAAAACCACTGCCAACTCTCCAAATTGGTCCAACTCAAAATTTTCATAAAAAACAAAATCTTGTTCCCAACATAGATAATGATATCTCATGCCCAAAAATAGCATATCATGCCCAAAAAGCCACATCATGGATAATGTACATCATGGTTCTCTTAATTATCATTGCCACCCTTGGCACTCCTGGGTGCATCTCCAAAATAAATCTTCCTCCTTTTGGAGATGGAGGAACTTGGGGCTTTCCTTTGTCTTGAACTACTATGTCTTCTATCTCTAAAAGGGAAACAAAAACATATCAACATTTCCCCACAATTTTATCAATTAACACACTTAATAAATATAAGTATAATTAAATCTTAAAAAAACTCACCTTAGACAAGACTGCAAATTGTTGCAGGGTCATCCTCCGCCATGATCCAAGCCTCTCAACAATACCTCCCTGTAACATTTACAACAATTAATTAATTGAAAAATGTAATATCCCCTCACTTGAAGGTTTAATGTAAATATTTAGTATATATGTGGTTTTAATTTTTGAACGTTTAAAGTTTGGAAGACATATGAATAATATATATATAATATATATATATATATATATATAGTATATATATATAGATAAATATATTATATATGTATATATAATATGTATATATATATATATATATTATGATATATGTATAATATATATATATTATATAATATATATTATATATTATATATATATATATATATACTATAATATATAGAATATATATATATATATATAAATTATTCGTTCTGATAAATGACTATTATAGATCTGTAATATTGATGTTTTTGTTTTTTTAAGTAAAGAGGTATGTAAAATTAGTTTTGGAGTACTTTTGGCTGAAAGAGATGAGGTTGCAAATTGATAAGTATATTAATCACCCTTCAATAATCCCTAGGCATTTAATCTTCATGATTAGATTTATTGAGAAATTGTGGAATTAACGAATTAATTGTTTCCTAAAAGACAAGATGTTGCCTTTGAGAGTGGGTAACAGGTGATTATTAATGATATAGTAACTACCTGCCACCTATTGGTGAGGTGGATTTAGTTAAAGACCACCAAAAGAGTGGTTTATGCGTAATGCATAAAAATATTTCTGTCTGCTTGCTTTTGTCTCATATTGTGAAAAAAGGAGAAACTACAGAGAAGCAAGTGTGAAGAAGACAAAGAGGTTGCATACTTGTGATCGAGGGGATATATTCAAGAGGAAGTATCAAGGTTTGGAGGATCCAATTTCTTAACTATTAATTTTCCAGACTGTTAAATTTCAATTCAGTATTCTTACCTATAGTGTTTATTTCTTTGAAAAGAAAAGAAATAATGATGTTTTGTTTATAAATTATGTACAGTGAAAAGGAAAACGAACGACTATACTTTTATTTATAAATCTATATAGAGAATTGCAAAAGAATGAAACTAAACATTATGTTGAATAAAGCAATAAAATATAGAATAAATGTCTTTTATTTTGTTAAGATTCTAGTAGTAGTTATGAATGAGTTCATTATATTAGAAGGAAACTGTTGTTGTTACAAAATATTATATGTATCTACACGATTTAATATATTATATATATATTATATATAATATATATTATATATAATATATTATATAAATTATTATATTATATATATATATATAATCCATTATATAAAAGATGAAAATTACATGTTGAAGGCACCTAAAAAGCACATGAAAAATAAACTACTTCCTATGTAGCCATCCACTTGAGGAGCAAGTGTTCATCATCGAGAAGTATACAAAATTATAGATTTAAAACTGCTTATAAAGCATGTCGTAGAAGAGATGTACCAACATAATCTGAGAGACTCCAACCACAAAACCAAGAAGGTATTTCATACAAGAATTACTAGATGAAACCAAAAAGAGGAAAAAGAACCAAATATATAGCATTAATCTCAGCTTGCATCCATATGTAGGTAATCCAAAAAAGGTATGTGATAATATTCATAATTCTCATTTCCATATTTTTAAAAATCTGCCATGTCCCCACGAGCCCGATGCGCACCTTCCTTGGAAAGGCGATCGAAAATGGTGATACTTTCCCTGTAGATATGATGAAAAGAAATAAATTCACACTATCCTTTCATCATCAAAATATCATCCACAATAGGACTAAGTGTGTGCACATGAAAAGCAACAACCTGATTAAACCAATCTACCACCACCCTAGAGTCCCCAAAAACCTGCAACTAACACCACCCTTTTTCTAATGCAAAAAGAAGAAAAATATTTAAGTTGAAAATTTTTGCGATTGTTTTTTCCCAGGCCCAAACCACTCTTTAGCTTGAAAGAATGATTAACATTGAGGAAGAGGATGACTCCTCCTCCACATACCCCCCCCTCTTGAGATGAACCACTAAAGAACGCAGATGGCCTTGACCAATCAATATCTTCTTCCTCAATGAGATGAGATCTAGATTTGGGTTCATCTATAAGAATCAAATAAAAAATAGCAATGACTTGTGCAATACATTTGGGTCTAAGATCATTCTCATTGAAATTAATATTTTTCTGCCCCAACCATACTCACTAACTTATTAATGGTGGAAGATTCTTCAATTTTTTGGGAGAGGCTGCATTCCATTAGTCAAGCCAAGCTGAGATATAGGATTGCCTCTACCAGCCAATTCCTACTAATAATGTATTACACACTAGGTTCCAAATCCGAAGGGTAATAAGAAAAATGAGGAATAGGTGGTCCACTGTCTCCTCCACAACTTTACAAAAGGGGCATTGAGTTGGGCTTGCATAAGACCTTTTCATCAAATTGTCTCCTAAAGGAATTTTGTTTTCTAAAAGGCACCATTGAAACACATGTTCTTTTGTTGGGTATTTCAAATTCCACACCAATTTTCACCACTAGGCATAAACCCCCAATTATTTATCTGAATATATATACAAATAAACTTCCATAGGGTTGTAGTTACCAAACAGTTAGTGGATCCATAAGAGCTTGTGCCTCCCTGTCCTAAATTCTTACTTGTGTAATGTTGAGAACCCCATAGCATTGTAGTTCTGGTGCCAATCAACAAGAAGATATAGAGAACTAACCAACAACCATCCTTGAGAGAATAAAGTGGTGTTTTCTGGTTTTGCAACACGATTCAACATCCTTTTTCCCTTAGCAGCTAGGAACTCCACCAGTTTTGGTGGAATTAAATGATTATCCCCAGATCCCTACCAAGGATCCACTACAATACACACCCTGTGTCTAGAGCCTACTCTTAAGGCCAGACTAGAAACAATAAAATTGAAAGAATCTATGACTACCTTCTAAATCATTGGAAACATTGATATGCGTTTGATTTGATTACAAATCCAATATTTCAATCCGCGGGGGTTGATATATTTATTCTTGACTAATAATTTCCACAAGATGTTTGTGGAGATCAGTCTCCACCCTTCTTTTATAAATAAAGCTCGTGAAAAAAAGATTAGGTTTTTTTAGACCCCAACCTCCCCATTTTTTGGGTAGTGCGATCCTTTCCCATTTTACCCATGAGAAAAACCTGCCTTCCTTAACTCACTTATATAGAAACCTCCTGCAACTCTTCCAAATAGGGTTTAAGGTTCCTTTGGGAATCCATGACAGAGACATCCAAAAAATCGGGATCACCTCCAAAATTGATTTGATAAGGACCAAATTTCCAGCTCGCAATAGACACCACAAACTCCATACTTGTAACCTTTTTCTATATTAGCTCGAAGCTAGAGCCAAATGTTCAGCTTCAAATGAAAGCCAAGGTATTTAATACCTTCATCAAAAATTTTAAATTGAAATGAGAAAAGGGATTTGGCATACACAATTTCATCCTCTGATCACCTTTTCACTGAAATGGTGCATTTTTTTTTCATTTTTTTTCATTCCCAAAGGATTGAAAAAAAGATTAAGGTTTATTTTCATAGCCACATAATCCCTCTTGGAACCATCAATGAGTAATAAAACATCATCCGAAAATAAAAGATGTTACAAATATAAATCACTAGCCACTAGAGCGCCTCACATGTCTCCACTTCTTTTTTGCTTCCCTCATCATTATGCTCAAATCTTCCATTATAAGTATGAACAACAATGGAGAGAGGGAACTCTTTATGAATTCTCTTTTAGTGTGAAAGAACTCTATAGCTGATCCATTAACTAAAACAACAAAGGAAATAGAGGTGATACAACACATTATCCAATTAATAAAATTAATGTCAAAGCCCAGGTTGATTTTCAGACTATGTAGCACCTCTTGAGCCACCCCAATGGCTTCATGAATTTTCTTGTCTTCCACAAAATAAGACTACTCATTTGAGATATTTCTGAGACAAAATAGGCTTTAGACAATTCACAATAATCTTTGCTATGATTTTATAGATGCAGTTTCATAGGGAGATGGGTCTTAAGTCATCAAATGTTTTGGAAAAGCTAGACTTTGGGATGAGGACTATGAGAGTAGAGTTAAAGGCATCATACATCTGACCATTTCTTCTACTTTCCTCCACCACATTTATGTGTTTATATATAGTAAAAATACAAATGTATGAAATGTATTTTTGAAAGCGGAAAAATGACAACGAGATTATTGTTAGACTCCTTTTGTGAAAAAGGAGAACAAATAATGAACAATTTCATTCATGAATTCAATTGGAATTAACGGTATTTAAATAAGAAATTAATCATACTTTACAGGACATAATTTTGAATGAAGGTCAATATTGAAAATTTAGAACTCTAGAAAATGGAGGTAAATATAAAGTATATTAACCGTTATGGTTAAATATTTGTTACAGAGAAAAATTTCAGTTAAAACATAATAACTATAGAAAAGAAAATCTAGATAGTTAATGAATATAAAACACGAAGAAAATAATTGTTAATTTGACAGGAAATGATAATACTGTAAGTATGTATGGCTCAATAATGCGTACTACATTAAATAAATAGAAAAATGATTTTCATTCAATTTAAATGCTTACAAAGACAATATATGAAATAAATCGCTAAACAACATATAAGGTTGAAAAATTCACCCTAATATAAGTAATATTCCAAGTTAATATTATAAATAAAATAAAAACAAACATAAGGGCCTAAACGTTACACTCTTCCAAATAATTGGATGGAAGAAAATATAAACACATTTAGAAATTTATAAAATGTGTAACAAATCTCTGTCAACGAATTCACAGACACAAGAAAGTACAAGAGAATCCAACATGGTAAAAGAATCGAATGTCCTATGAGTTGAGGTATAACCATGCTTGAACTTGGAAACATCAAAGGAAAAAGGTACTCCAATTTGATATTGAATAATTACTTGAAGAAAACATACACAATAATTATAATTATTAACAAAACTTGATAGAAAGTATGAATGGAAAATAATTGTGAGAGGATAGATGTAAAATGGTATATATATATCTTGGAATAGTTACATATTCCATTTTTATCCAACTAACTGCAAAAGAGACAAACAAACTTAATGATTGATATGAGGAAATATAACTCTTTCTTTAAAACAAAGAGTATATGATATATATATATAAAATTATACATGGAGATATGGTATGAGAAACATTGTAGACTATGCAACTACAAAGTTATAATAAATAAGAAGTGTTGAAATTTGGATAGCTATGGGACGAATTTCCCCATAACCCCAAAAGAAGCCCGAAATTATAATTAATAGGAAGAAATGATATTATTATTCATATGACCATGGCACCCATGTGATAACAAAATTATT